>SEMN01000798.1:0-198629 GCA_005408345.1 Macquaria australasica | reverse complement strand
TAAGGAATCTTGGAGTTATCCTTGATCAGGATATGTCCTTTAACTCCCACATAAAACAAACTTCAAGAACTGCCTTTTTTCACTTACGTAACATTGCAAAAATCAGGCACATCCTATCTCAAAAAAAGATGCAGAAAAACTAGTCCATGCATTTGTTACGTCTAGGCTGGACTATTGCAACTCTCTATTATCAGGCTGCCCCAATAAGTCCCTTAAGACTCTCCAGTTGATTCAGAATGCTGCGGCACGTTTACTGACAAGAACCAGAAAAAGAGAACATATTTCTCCAATATTAGCTTCTCTACACTGGCTCCCTATAAAATCCAGAATAGAATTTAAAATCCTTCTCCTCACCTTCAAAGCCCTAAATGGTCAGGCACCATCATATCTTAAAGAGCTCATAGTACCCTATTACCCCACTAGAGCACTGCGCTCCCAGAATGCAGGGTTCCTTGTGGTTCCTAGAGTCTCTAAAAGTAGAATGGGAGCCAGAGCCTTCAGCTATCAAGCTCCTCTCCTGTGGAACCAGATCCAGTTTGTGTACGGGAGGCGGACAACCTCCTCACATTTAAGAGTAGGCTTAAGACTTTCCTCTTTGATAAAGCTTATAGTAGGGCTGACTCAGGTGACCCCTGAGCCCCCCCTTAGTTATGCTGCTATAGGCCTAGACTGCCGGGGGACTTCCTATGATGCACTGAGCTCCTTTCTCCTCCTCTCCATCTGTACGCCCTCATATCCCATCAATGCTTGTTATTAATTCAACTTCTTCCTGTAGTTGTGTGCTTTCTCCTCTCTCTCCTTCTGTTGCTTTCTGCAGGTGTTTCTGCCTCCGGAGCTGTAGAGTCTGGGTCTGTGGTTGCTGCCGCCTGCTGCCCCCGTGCTCCTGCTCTGCACCCGCTGCTGCTATTGCTGTTATTGGTGTTGCTCTTAGTGTTGTTTCTGTTGGTGTTAACATCAATGCCATTACCATATCTATTGCCGTACATCTCTATGTGGAGCTGTATTGTGCTACTGTATGTTCTTTCCTCCTGCTCTCTCCCTCTCCCCCCCTCCCCCTTCAACCCAACCGGTCGAGGCAGATGACCGCCCACCTTGAGCCTGGTTCTGCTCAAGGTTTCTACCTGTTACAAGGGAGTTTTTCCTTGCCACTGTCGCATAGTGCTTGCTCATGGTGGGAACTGTTGGGTCTCTGTAAATATAAAGAGTCGGTCTAGACTTGCTCTATTCGAAAAAGTGCCCTGAGATAACTTTGTTATGATATGGCGCTATATAAAAAACTGAATGTTTAGAGCATGTTGGATCAAGATGTTTTGCTGTGCGCTACCCACTCCAACCACTGGATGGCGGCATTGGACAAGGTTTTGCATTGGCACCTGTAGTCGTCAGGTGAAGACATCGCTAGGGTTTTAGGAGGCAGAAAATTGGTGAGAAACACTTTCATGCAAGCAGAGGCTATGGTGATGCAGCTTCGAGGGTCAACGCCCGTTTCCTGAAAAAACCACAGACTCTATACAGTAACCAATAAATGTAAATATATGGTTTAAATAAGCTACTGCTAGGTGGTAGAGTTGTTCTGCTGGGAAAACAGCCAGTCCATGCAAAAGCGGATGCTGGCTGAACCTACCCCTAACCACCCAGGGGCGACGCTACGGGAAACAATTCTAACAGGAGGGAAACGGGCTTCCACACAACACCATTGTAGTGTTGCGTTTTCCCAGCAGAAAAACCACCACCTAGCAGTAGCTTATTTAAACCATATATTTACATTTATTGGTTACTGTATAGAGTCTGGTTGGTAAATGCATGTGCTGTAATTGAGGGGCGACAAGCTATTCTGTCTATTTAGAAAAACGTCTTCCCCACTTTGAAATTAAACACGAATACGCCGAAAGCGTTTTAAAATCAGTTCAAATTTGTTGACATTACAGGCCACAGATGTCTGCTTGTTCAAACCAGCACAATGTTGAAACTACCTCTCTGGGCAGCCTGACTGAGTTTAGGATCCATGATGGGCTAAACTGATGGCGAAGCAGTGCTGGTTTTGTGTATCGTTTATGTCGTACAAATGGCGAGCTCTTTTAAGATTTCACATTCTAGAGTTTTCAGCCATCCTTTTAACCCTGCCTCTGGGATTCCGCACCACCTACACGACTAGTTCTAGGTTGGCGTCGGACATAACCGACATGTTTGATTGTACTAGCCAGTCCAGTAAGGCTTGAAAAGCCGGTAGGACGGCGTCATCCTCATTGTACAGTGACGTTTGCACATGTTCACCAATCAACTCCAACTGTATCACATCATTGCATCTGACCTCTGACGTTGCTCTATTGGCCAGATCCTGAAGGCTGTCCATCACATGTGAATAAAATGAAGCATAATTGGGCACACTTTGAGGAGGAGGAAAATTTAACAACCGTCTCATTTCAAGATTGTTAAAGCGGGCCCGAGATACCGTTCTGGACAGATCTACCCACTCATTTTCATTCAATGCTGAGGGACCTGCGGTCGGCTCAGTTTCCTGACCCGGATTCCCTCCATGTTGTTGCGGGGAACAGACTTCTGAATTAGGGGTTGGGGTTGACAAAACCCATTTTGAAAGAATTATTTTGCTGCGAGAGCGTAGGAGGTAAGGTTTGTTCATAGAGCTGGAGAGCATCCAATATAGGTCGAAAATAGTTTAACATTGTGGTCTCGAATGATTTCTGAAGGATCAGCATCTACTTTGGCTGATACCGACCAATTCTGCCAGAGGTTGTGGTGAAATTTGGTTCAATTGTTCTACAAGATCATAAAAAGCCCCTAAATCTATGTCACACCTTACTTTCCAACAACAAAAATTTAGAGTATTTAGAAATGTTACTTGATTTAAGTAATCCCTTTTGAATGTTACAAATCAATACAATATCCTATAGCATATGCTATTGCCTCTGCATCGCCCTCTTGCATTAGACCTCCAGTGTTAGGTGGTGCTGCTGCAACTACCCCCTCCCCAACTTGTATATACACACACGTCACCGGAACTACGCTCTTCTCACCCTTCCCTCTTTGACTCAAACAGGAAGTCGAGTTTCATTTGAATCCTGCAGGCAGGCTGACATCAGGCTATTGTCGAGTTTAAAAAAAACAACGTTTTACGACTTACCACATTCAGCTCGCCTGGCTCCCTCGTCAGGCCTTCCGTCTGGAAAACGTCCGCTTCCTGATCCAAGTCCGCTCCCACGGACAGAGGTGGAGGAGAGGGCTCTCTCGCCGGGCCTTCCTTCTGGATGTTGCCGCTGGATGCACCCGCGGACGTAGGTAGAATAGGGGACTGCTTTTTTTCTCTTCAACACCCCCTGAGCAGGCTCCTTTGCCGGGCGGCTGTTGGATGTTTTAACCCTCCGATGGAGCTTGGACCCTCTAGGCTTTGAGGTCCGACATTCTTCTCTTGGACAGCTTCTGGATCACCGTGACAATTGGGAGGGTTTCCAGGCCGGAACCGGCGTTCCGTAGCTTCTAATAAATCTGTAAGTAAGCGGTTTGAAAGTATTATAATAAACGCTGTGGATGTTGCAATTAAAAGAAATATATATGAGGGCTGTAGCCTACTTACCAAATTCTGATTGTGTGAAGCCTTCCAGCTCGTCTGAAGTAACTGTTAAAAGAAAAAAAACTTTAGAAAAGTACAATGCTGCAGAAAAATGAAACTGATTTAATAAATATAGGCTTCACTTACTGGGAAACAGGGATGCGTTCCTTGGAGCGGCATGGATTTCTCCCCACACTGTAAATTCTATAAAATAATTTTCACTATTTAGACCAAATATTTTATTCTTGATGAAAATACTGACGAAATAGGATAAATATTACCACTGCCCATCTTGCATCTTCAGTCCTCAGTCTTCAGTAAGTCTCGTGAGGGGTTTTCAGGCCTGTATTTTGGAGAGAAAGGCTCAGAAAGAACAGGATGAGGAGAAATGAAAACGGGAAACGAACAAAGACAGGAAATAAAAGGCACACAAGAAAACAAGAATGGGGATTTCAAAAATAAAACAGGAACACACAGGATGTACATAAATTCCACGTGGGACATGACATGAGCTGCTTTATCAGGTTTCTATAAAATGTAATCTTTAGCTTACAATTGATGTTAACAGGACATGCAACAAAATTTCAAGCTTCCTAATTGAATATTTCTTACTGACTTGAAAGTTGTACTTGTACTAGATGCTGTCAAACACAATTGCTTATCTGTTGTACTGATGATTTAACCAGAAGTGTTCCATGCCCATCCAAGCCTTAGAAAGGCTCCCACTCCCATTCATACTATTGGCTACGCAGAACAGCTCTTTTTCTTCCAAAATATCTCCTCCTGTTTCACAACTCTGTTGAAAAAGCTGCTAAGAATTCCAAGAATTTGGGTTACTCCAATCAGGTTGAGGGTTTGAAAAAAGTCATTTTATATGTACTGGAACTGCAGTAAATTATTGATTTTTACCAAGCAGTAGCAGGACTCCCTCTGACCTATGAATGCTGAAACCATATGTCTGGTCTGCAGTCTGCTTACAAAGAAGCTCTTGGCTCGCAGTCTACAATAGAATTATTTCACAGAACACACAGCTAAACGGTACATTGTAGCAGTTTTTAAAACCCAGTCTTGTTTCCTTTAGGGCTAATATTAAAAGCATTGCATCCTTGACTTGGTTTCTATTTGAAACTGTGGACGCTTGCCTTGAAAACGATCAACACTTTTACTTATCTAAAGTGACAGATGGAATGGCTGCCTTAATTAGCATGTTCAGCTGTCAAATAGTGGATGATAGTAAATCTCTTTGCACAGGGTTTGACGGTTGCAGTCTAGAAACGTTGACTGGAGTGTCAGTTTTTCTCCAGGGTCTGCACAGGGAGCAAGAGAGACAGAAAAAAAGAGAGAGTGAGCTGGCAGTTGCAGGCAGCCATCTTGGACTGGGTTAAAAGCGTAATCCTGGTCACGCTGTATCAGCAGCAGAGGAGAGATAAGAGAGTGAGGGAATGCCTGTGCTGGGAAACCCCTCTGCAGAGAGAGAGAGAGAGAGAGAGTATGAATACTGCAGATACTGTTGCAGTCAAATGAAAAGCCTGGGTAGGAGGTCGAATGAAATACAGTCTCTGGGGCCACCTCAGGCTAATGTTAAGAGTCTTATTAAATCTGCATCATATTTCATAGAGAAGAAATGTACGAATAGATTAGTAGGCAGTAAATGACCAGAGGGTGTCACTTTGATGAGAGAGCTAAATGTGCTAGTTAAAGCTGCGGTCAAATCAACACACTCTGCTGGTTTATCAGAGAGCACAAATCATTAATCCCAAAAGAGGACGTTGTGGTGTACAGTAACAAATTAGTACCACAAAGTGGCTGTTGGATTGGCTGGCCAGCAGATGACAGATACTTAGATGTTTTTAAATACTGCACTGTTGTCTGACACACAGCACCAGACATGAAAACTATTTAGCATATTTACTTAAGTACAATTTTGATTTACTTGAGTATATTAATTTTTTGCACATGTACCACATTTCAAAGGCATATATTGTACTTTTGTACTCAATATAACAGCTTTAGTTACTATTACTCTATAGATTCAGATTTTTCTTACAAAATGTTATATGATTTTACAAAATATGATGCATTGTTATATTATTGTAAATAATTACTTATCAGTACACAAAGTAGTTTGTTCCACCTCCACCAGCTCCATTAGGCTACATTCAGAAAGAATCAGGCGCCAGTTTTTACATTAATTTGAACGGGGGCAGCGGTCCACTGCCTTTTTTTTCAGCACCCCCTGTGGCAAAAAGTTAAAACAGAATCAACTTTTGGAGAAATGTAACCCAACGTCACGCTGCGGCAGCTAATCACGCCAGCGATCAGACCGGCAGATGCCCAGGTGAAGAAGAACTTTGTTTACCATGTAGCAGCGTAGCATTAGCTGTTTACCTTAATATTCCTCTGTTTACTGAGCAACTGTGAAGATGCGTTAATCGAAAGAAAAAGACGTTAATGGCTGTGAAGTTGTTGTTAGTGTGTGACACTCCCACACTGCCGCACAACACTGGGTTGAATCACTGCAACGCCTGATTCTGTCTGAAAGCAGCCTTATGGTGCTAGATCAAGTCATATGCCCAACCCTGTCCTTCTCTGTTTTCCATGCAGATAGAACAGGTAAATCCAAGGGTGGAGGGTTTGCTTCATGACTAACAACAACTGGTGCAGCCCCTAGGACAAGACTCTTTTCCATTCCTGCTTGTCAAACCCAGAGCATCTGTCAATCTCATGCCGTCCATTCTACCTACCCGGGAGTTCAGCTCAGTTATCATCAGAGCAGTCTACATACCACAAGCCGACATCAACATAGCACTATCAGACTTACCAGAACAAACATACTGATGCGGCTTTGGTGGTGGCTGGGGACTTCAACAGGGGGAGCCTTAAAAAAGTTATGCTTATCTTCCATCAACACACGAAAATCCAGAAAACATGAGAAGGTTGGCAGGTGTGATCACAAGCGTCTCTACAACGTTTTAACACCTGCATGTTAGCTTGACAAAAACTATCACCAGCACTACACCAGCAAGTGTGACAGCAGCAGGCAGTTTGGATGCCTGATGTTATTGTCTAAACAACAGCATTTTATTTGGTGTCATAATGATAATTTGGTGTAATAATAATGAGAAGAAGTGCAGCAGCAGTGGCCAACAATTGTTGTATTATTAACAATTGCAATAATCTGATAATATATATTTATTCATTTGGTCCAGAGGAGTACTCTGGACCAAAGGGGCACTATGTGTGCATGTCCCTGTTAAAGTGTATAGAACTAGCTTGACAAAATCTTAACATATAAAATGTGTTTGGCATTTCTGCTTAAACGCCAATGCACCACTGGCAGCAATCAGCCAAACAATCACAAAGTTTAATTTTCTTGAGAGGCCGGTCTAGTGTCTGATAAGAGGAGATGTCACATAAAACTACACTCATCGATTAAGTATAAACATAAAACAAATCTGCACCGTATATAACTGAGCTGACACTAAGCAGAGAGCTTTTGCAACTAATGGAGTTCAGTGAGAGGTTTATCCACGATGCTTCCCCCGAGAGGAAAACAGCAGACAACAGTCCATCATTACTCACAGAGCACAGACCTGGGAATTCAAACAATACAGTGCATTAATGGAGTGAGTCACTTAAAATGATGGCTGTGTTTTTTTATAGCCATATAAGGCCACCACCAAAATTAAATATGATTAACAAAAACAATTTGGACAATTTTTCTTACTTCAGACACACAGCAGGGAATAAACGAAGGTGATGTTGTTTTTCCCCATTTTATTTTCATTGTTAAAGCTGCACTACTACTAATATTTTTATATTAACAAGGGATCAAATGACTATGTGTAATGTGAAAGGGGTCGCTCATAGTGACAAACCAGAGAATTATCACCAAACTGCAATTCCCCTCAGCTCGGTGGAGCATTTTAGCATCCTTTAGCTCACTGCTTTGGTTTTCCAGCCCAACAAATGCAAATCTCATCAGCCTTGTTTCCAGCTGCAGCAGGCATTTTCAGCAAAAAAAAAAAAAGCTTTGATAAACCCACTATATGCTTCCTGCCCAGCATCAAACAACAGACAGACAAGGTTAGCAACTATCTAAGTTATTGGGTGAACATAGAGGAGCATTTAGCAGCTAAAGAACCAGATATTTCCCTCAGGAGATGGTGGAGAACAGACTAGAGCTAAAAGTAGAGTAAATGTTGGACTTACTCAGCATGTGGCCAGAATCCGTTACTGCTGGATGAAAATATGTATTATAAGGTGAAAATATGTCATTGCTGTGTTTTTGACTTGTTCTGCTACCACCAAGGGGCCAAGTAACCTAATATAAATAATAAATCAATAAATACAGCTGCAAGGTTGTCTTGCTTTCCAATTTACAGTACTAAGACCTTTATAATTACCATGTTAAGTAGCTTATATTGCTGATAGTAATAATAGGTAGCAGCACATTAGCATATAGCAGCAAAATGAATAGTAACTGTGATTTTTGTAGTGCAAGTAGTTGCAAAACCATATGAAAAATATAAAGTGATAATATGAATATGCTGTGTTTTCATGTTCTGCTGACCCCAAGTGACCAAAAAAAATCCATTAATGCAACTTTAACAAGATTACACATCCATTAAACTGTGAATTACTTGTACATGTATGGGCAATTCACCTCCATGAAACACTAAAAAAAATAAAAACAATTTTATATAATATAGATGTGAACTATTCATATATATATATATATATATATGCAAGCAAGCAAATCCCCCAAACTGAAACTTAACTGCACATCTTAGACTTTCAGAACATCAGGGATCTGGAGGGAAATGCTGGGATTTTGATACACTGTTGGTTGGTATATGAAAGTCATGGGTTATTTCACAATTACTAAATAAGACAAAATAAGACAAAACTGAATCCAAATCTTATTTTACTATTGCATAAGAAGTGGCCAAACTCACTGAGTAAATCATCAGTCATTCAATATTTTGGCTCCTAACCCACATCCATGCTTAAAGCTGAGGAATAATGAATGCTTGGGAGGTTTTAGTGGATTAGGAGGACAATTTTGGTTCTGGCATTATGCAGCAGGGGATAGATAACTGTGAAAATGTGTGATTATAAACTAGCCAACAGCCAGTTTCACTCTGGGTATTTCAGTCTACCATGGTAGTGTTTTCTAGGTATTTTCATATTACAGCAATATTACAACAAGATGAGGAAACCATTTATGTTTGGAGAAGAAATCCAAGATCACATTTTGACGTTTGCCAACTCTCTAGTTGGAGTCCAAATCTAAATAACAAAAAATGGAATTTCTTTTATCTGATGAAAGCTAATGACATATTTAAAAGATTAGATACAACTATTCAGCCTACAAAGATGATGGTAAATAATGCAAGTGTCACAGGTGTTTAAAGATACTACATTTGAGACTAGTGAGACTAGACTGGTTGAGACAGGCTTCTCCAAATAGTTTTTTTCAATCTGTAAACCTCAAACAGGATGTTTGTGTGCGTGACTGACCGGCTGCCAAATATCCCATCCAACAGCTTAGAAACGTACCCAAGACAGCTGTTACTGTGTGTGCAGCTAAGGACGGAGCCTTGGTGAGTTTGAAGGACAACCTAGAGTATCCCAAGGATAAGTACAGCTACAGTTGTATTGGTAATGTTTCTTAAGTGTGTGTAGAGTTGCATATATAGAGATATTTATTTCCAAAAAGAAGAAAATCACATTCAAAATCTCATTGAAATTTGTAACTACGCTTGCTTTGGAACAGAGAAAACTGATCTAATATCGTTTATTTAATATTTGGGTGGGTTTATCTGAGCTTTTCACTGAAAACAGCTGCTAACTGCTGAAATCGAGGTTGATGAGAGCAGTGAGAGTGAACCAAAACAGTAAAGCAGGTCGTAAAAACCAAAACAATGAGCTGAAAGATGCTAAAACACACAAGTAGTCACGTGATCCAGTGTTAATATAAAAATATTGATTATACCTGCTTTAAAAGGTACTGTATGCTCCTTAGTTTTGTTGTAGTTGCCAATAATTCACGTACAATCACACAAACAAATGCATGTGTTAATTTAACACATATTTCCTCAGCCCTACACTTTCGCGCATACCGTACACACACAATTACACCGTTGACGTGTCACATTTTTCATAAACATCGATCTGTGTGAGAGAGCCGTGATGAGAAATGACACGTGCCACGTCCTGAACGCAGACTGGGCATGTGTGTACCTATTTTCTGCTCCACTGTGATTTGTAAATAATTAATAAAGTACCGTGGGAGGCTGGACAATTTACTTTGACTGCTGCAGAAACAACATATTTGACGTTGACAGATCTGAGTGTATTGTGTACTACACAGAGGTATGGATGGGGGTCGTACACTGTAATATTAGTCCAGTTGGGGGTGTTTGGGTGTAGAATGTAAGCTTATAGGTTGACAGATTCAGACAAACCGTGTTATGTCTGCCACTGTTGTTTCTCCTCACCTACACCAGCAGGTGAATTGACTGATTTAACAGGTAATTTAAACTTGTTCAAGTGTGCCTTAACATACATGAGCACATCCATCTCCTGGTAAATAAGTCTGAGCAAATAAGGGAATTCTCTCTCCATCTCTGCTCCTCTAAGGCTCACACATGCATGCATACCGCTAAACCCCTCACCACACACACACCAATTCATTAGTCATCCACCAGAGGAACCACCCCCACAGCACACACACAGAGACATACATGCAAAAATACACACACAAGCGCTCTTAAACACAACGACTGTAACTACAGCATTTCCCCTTGAATATTTCCCTAGGGCCCAGTATAATGTTTCTGACTAAGAAGGAAGTATACATTATATATCTTAGTTGGTTCCTTTATTGCTTGTTGCTGATTGGTTTTGTATAAATAACAGCCCATGTTATCTTGATTACTTCAGTATGAATTACAGCCACATATATATTAAAAAACTGCTGGCAGTGCCCTAAAGAGCATCTGAAATTGCAAGTTTGTAACTAAAAGGACAGCTTTTTTACAGAAGACATTTCAACATGTCACGGTAGGTAAAGCACACGGGTAAATAATAAAATGAATGATGGCTGAATGTCATTTACCTGCTTCAGTTGCATGCTCGTGGTATTGTGCATGCCGGCTCACTGTCACACTGTCATGGCTTACTGGGACACTTAAATAGAACAGAGCCATCGTTAATGTTATTAGTATTATATATATATATATATTTATTTCAATAAGCTGTGAAACAATTGAGCATATTTACAAAGTATCACACCTTTAGAATTATTTGCATTTTTAACATTTGAATCATTTGGTACAATAAAAATAAAAGAAATCTCAAAGAGTCTCATCAATATATTATATTTGTGCCATTCATTGCCATTCTCAAGGACTCAAAAGCATTGATAAAATTTGGCCCAAATACGATATATACACCTGATGAGCAGTTTTCATAGGAATGAGTATGACACCATCTTTGAACACATAATCAACTTAACCTAATGCATCCATGGTAACAATTAAAATGCCATCAGTGAAATGAGCAGAGGTGCAAACAACTAACTGAACTGATAAGATAACTGAACACCCAACGTAATAGAGTATTTTTAGCTGTAACTTATTTAGATGCATATGGCGCGCTTAACCTGACCAACATGTCAGTTTCCAACGTGACCTGACCGCAAACACTAACGTAGCAGCTCCCCAACAGGAGCCAGCCACCACTAAAACATTTCCAGGGGAAACACTGAATTAAATACATTACATTAAATTAAATATATATTCAATCCAATATTGTCGTCATTCTGTCTATAGCTAGCTGTAGCTTAATAGCTAGCAACAATAAGGTTATAACATGGCCTATATGTAGTCTATTTTGTCCCTTATTCGTCATTTGTTTTTTTATTTTCTTCCTTTGACCTTGTACCTCCTTTCCCCTTCTTTTTGTGTATTCTTATATTCTTTTTAATATTTCCTTTAGCTATATTTTTTTCTCTCCATGTACCCACTTTTACTTGCTGCAAGAGCTGTCTCCCATAGGCTCTGTTGCTAGCGCTTCCTCTTCTGTGGTTGGCTGAATCGAGAAAAACCTGCGATGCGATTGGCTGCATATAAGCGTTTTTCACCGCGATTATCCAAAAATGTATGCTTGTGTTCACTTCCTGGATGACGGCCTGAAGGATACTGTCAGTATAAAAGCACATTAAATGTAAGTAAAACACTTTTTTGCAGTTGACTTGGACAACGTCTCAGCCAGGAATTAATTTAACAGGAGAGCAACAGGAGACTGATCTTGTTAACAAGGTAATGGGAGCCTGCTTTGGGGGAAGTCTGCTTTGTAACAGAATATGAATACATGGTGTGAATCAAGGTGATGGGGGAAAGAAATTAGGAATCATAATGAGCAGTTCTGGGCTGTGAGGCTAAAAGATATTTATAGACAAAGACAGAAAATATGAATCACCCCAGAGATTAATTAATGGCTGGTCATGATATCATTGCAGCACTTTTGTCTGATGAGTTAAACCAGCTTACTGTACTATGCAGTAATGCGAGCCTGTGGTTATGTTTTTATATTGACAACCAGACAGCTCACTGGCATGTGTGTGTGCAGTATACCACATGGACTAATTGATAGATGCATAATACAAGAGTTAAATGATCTGTACCTGGGGTATGTCAGAGTGTAAAGCAATTTCATGGTTATCGATTCTGGCCTCGGCCATAGCTACTGCCTCCATATTGTCTGTGACTCTCCCGCAGGTCAAGCTGGGGTCAATCTGAGGTTTCTTGTGGCAACCAACAGCATCTCCTGCACTCCCAAACAAACACCGCTTCGCAGATGGTGCAGTTCATTAAAAAAAGGAGAGCCAATTTAAGTGAATTTAGAAGGATTTAGAGAATATATTTACTCCACCAATCGCTAAATATGCGGTATCGCCAGGCTTCCTCCCACACTGTTATTCAGAGATCAAAGAGAAGCGGGGAGAGCTGAGATTCCCTTTGTGGACATGAGGAGAGAAAAAGAGCAGAAGAGGGAGAGCTGTTCTAATTTAACAGGCTGCAGAGATGAGCTAGAGATTGGCTTCCTTTGGCAGTTCATCAAAACAAAATCACAATCTGCTGCATCACCACTTCCTAAGGTCATACAAGTAAAGTAGCTACACACCTGATACTGATATTCCTTTTTTTAATTTTTTATTTTATTTGTGCAGCTAATGTGATTTTAGGGACAAAATAACAAGGCATACAGATTCAACTTTTTTTTTAAAAGCCATGCTAATAGTATGGCTGTAGAAATGGCGATGTTGGTCATTTGATGGGTCTGTAGGTAAGTCCACAACTTTTGTCCAGACTCAATCAAACCAAACCCAATCTAACTGAATCCTTTAGGTAAAAACTGAAATACTCCAGTAGAACTTAGATTTATCCATTATTTTGTGTTGAAGGACATCAGTAATGAACATCTCAAAATCAAATTTGCTCTGAGCCTTTCATGATTCTTTTCAGCACTTGTTTTAACAAACATTTCTCTCAATTAAAATGCTTAAATTCAAGGAAAGTAAAGACAAGATTGATGTATCCCCCTAAGATATTTTTTCAACAGTAAATCTTGACTCATTTCTCAGCTGCCTTTGTCTTTTGTTGTGGCTCCCCTGCTGTGCTGATTGTCTCTGGCGTATAGCTGACTGTATACTTTGGAGCTTAATGTTTTACGAGGAAAGGAGAGGATGACACAGTGACTAAAAAAAGGCTCACTGCCATCCATTCCTGTCATCCGAGTACTTCATCCATAATACAGTACAGTTAGCATGTGTGAAATGGCTTGCTGGAGATGAGAGAATGTCTGAGGCCATTCTCAGAAAGCAGGAAGATCCTTGAGATAATGTATTTGTTACTTGACAACTGACCAGATTGGATTTGTGTTTGGACAGTATATTCATTTGCTGTGATTTTGACATTTGTCACAGTAATGATGCAGGCAATTTGATGACTGGAGTGTTTTGCAACCAGTGAAACCACAAGTACTGTACTTGAGTAGAAGTACAAAAGTATTAGCAGAAAAATGTACTTAAAGCACAAAAAATAAAGTACTCATTATGCAGAATCACCCATTTCAGAATAATGTATATTATATAATTATTCATGCATTAATGTGTAACAGTCACTTTAATGTTGCAGCTTGTGAAGGTGGGGCTAATTTTAACTACCTTATATACTGCTGGGAGTTTAATCAATAACAATAAATCAGAATTTATTTGTTGAATATGCTTTGTTTTAATAATTTGAATCTGTAAACAGTAACTAAAGCTGTACAATATTTCTTTCTGAAGAAAGTAAAGTACAAGTACCTTAACATTCTACTCAAGTACAGCACCTGAGTAATTGTTCTTAGTTACATTCCACTACTGCACCAATGTAAGGTATTTTTGACACCAATGTCAGAAATGTTTCAAAATCCTACATAAAGCAGTTTTAGGGGAAGAATTCTGAAAATAAACTCGTGGAAGGGAAGGTGAACCTCTCAGCAATCTATCAGGAGGAGAAAAAGTTGATTTCAGGGAAGTGCAAAGTGATTTCCATTCAAATGCAGCTCTGCATCATTTAATTCTTCCACTGGTCGCTAAAAGCTAAATATACTAATGAAGGAGGAGAGAATGTTGCAAAACTCTAAGTTAATAAATGATTCATTCTTCTATGTTTTAACATATTGTAACATATATTATGAACACTGAATGCCTGAAATGAGTGGGTAAGCACTGCTGGGCTATGATACTTAATATGACAGTTTTAAAAGAGGGATTTGCCTCGCCTCAAATTACTGCTTTGCTGTCAGACAACACACAGTAATAGCACCATTTCTGTCCAGAAAAAAAGCAAGCAGTTATTTATCTGAATATATGTCGGCAGATCTTAGCAATGGAGCAGGGGGGTGTTGCCTTCCATGAAATCTCTTTGTCTACACAACTGGTATCTTGCTGTCTGCCCTTCATATTTGTTGTCATATTTTGTTTTTTCTGCTGCTTATACTTTAGAGACTTTATAGAAAAAACATCCAACTCATAACTGCATTTTTGAACATAACATAAATGTAAAGTCTTCCTGCAGTATGGTCATTGTGATTTAAGCATAATTTCTGATTTACAGAATTCCCACCCTTTTCTTTTCCCCCCTGTTTTCCATTCATTCATTTTTCTCTCTCTTTCATCATTTCTCACTCCCTCCTCATAAATACTCATCATGTTTGGTTCCCTCTGCTGTACGCCTCACCCTTGCACATACACCACTATATGTCTGATGGCAGGCCTGAGGGCCTCGCATGAACAGGTGAGATGGATGAAGAAAGGGTGACACAGAAACGGATGAAAGTGGCGCTGTAGAATGTTAGATATGAAGAAGGACTGCTTGGAAATGAGTACAGTATAGTTTGTTCAGGATTAATATTTGGCCATTCAATTTCCTTCATATGTATATTCCAGATTTCTCTGCTAATTTTATAACTGGATAATCCACCTGGTAACATTTTTGGAGCTGTAAACTATCTACAGATGGTGAATGTGGCCACCACAGTATAAGTAATACCAGAACAATGTGAAATGTCTTCAATCAAAACTCCAGTCCAATGTTAGGATTCAACTTTGTCCAGACAATTATTAATGCTCTGTTATTTTTCAAACAAGGTATCATGTTGGGTGATCAACTGCCAAAAATATGAGATGTATGTTGTTATGATGAGTTGAGGAATGGATGAATAGGTAAAGACAGTAATTCAGTTGAAAACCATTTTGTAAGCGATGATCATTTGTTAAGGTCCTAATGTTTAAAGCTGCATTCATTGATTGTTTGGCCTCTTGGGGCCAGTGGCTTCTGCTGCTGTAGCTACCAGCAGCTGGTAAAGTAGGGTGGACATATTGACACCCCAGGGCCAGGTGCAATAGATTCAAACATCCCTTTTTAATATGTGCAATAAAGTCACTTAATTTGCACCCTTTGTAGTTGTTAAAAAGACAGTCCCTGTCTTATTGTCCTATTGTTTTTAATTTGCTCTTTACTGGTTCTATTTCGACTCACCTTTTTAAAATGCAGCAAAAATATTCCGGCATCTCTACACTTTTTGTACTGTGTGCCAGTTTTTCTTAGCCCTGACCTACATGAACCTTAAAGCTAACAGACCATTTGCAGATAATTTTGCTATTATGTACTCTACCTTGTTATGACTTTATCAGTGTCAAACAGTTCATTTCAAGGATTATTCTCCAAGATCCCTGCTTGGAGAACCTATAATCACTTTCATTACCTTGACAGCCATTAAATAGCCTAAAAGTGATCATAATTAAAGGAAACCCACCAGGTTGAAGGCAGTTAAAAGGCACAGCATGTTCAGGAAAAGGTTGTGCATAATATTACACATTAGCATTTAGCAAAACTAGGTTGATGAGTATCACAGCTGTTTTTGTGACATTTACCCACACATTTATATATTACATTTTCACATATATTCTACACTTTTAACGATGTACAAAACTCCTACAGAAGAGCAAGATGAAAGCTCAAGGAATTAAACATTACACACATTTTGAGATATGCAACCTTGCGTGTAGCGAATGCATCTCTGTACACACATCACATCTGGCCATAGCTGTGACGATGTTATAGTACATGTACTGTCAAAGAGGGTTCAGTGGTGCATGTGTCATGCAACACAGAAGCAGAGGTGGTCCCACGACACCCGATGTCAGACAAACTGTGTTTAGCCTGTCAGGGAGTCTGCTTCAATCCCACTGGTAACATTGTGACACTCTCCTTACCTGTATTCCATTTAAATTATATATATTAAACATGCAAATATACCAGAACTGGCATTACGGTATCACTTCACCACTAAAACATCCTTCTGTTGTTGCCTGTTGGGAACTTTAACCACTCTTTGTATTATAGAGTGAGGTCACTTTACTGAATGGCATGTCATGCTCACTAAGCTGAGAATCAAAGAAGTGCTGAATGTTAAATTCCATACATATTATATACATACATACATATTAGGCCTAATATAGTATTTAAGTCAAATGCAACATATCCATGGTAAAACATTAGTGGACTAATTGCTTCAGAATGACAGCGATTTATAGCTGAGCTATAAATGGATCTTCAAACATCAAAAGAAGCCATAAAGGTATATTAATGGATAACATAATGTAAACTCACCTAAACCTAAAGTTGAGGTAAAACTTTACTCTCTTCATTTCTTTAAAGCTGCACTAATGGATTGTTTGGCCTCTTTTGGTCTGCAGAACAAAGTGATTGTTATGTCTCGTCGGTTGTGTTAAGGTTCATGTCTGTCATGTTTCTGTCTCCTGTCTGGCTTGTCTGTTTTATTTTGAAAAGTCTAACCTTTCCTTTCGTTTCAGGTCCCTTTACCTTCTGCCCTTGTGTGTTTCCCGCCAGTGTGATTGTCTGCTCCGCCCTAATTGTCTCCACCTGTTCCCCACTTCCTATTGTGTATTTATTGTCGGCGTCTCCCCTGTTTTGTTGCCAGTTCGTTGCCAATCCCTGTGTTGTCACGTATGCTCTAAAAAACCTTGTGAAAAGAACTCTTTGATATTATTAAATCCAGTTAACTATCTGTCTGCCTCCTGCGTCCTGCATTTGGGTCCTCTGCCTAGTCTGAATCCTTGTCAGTGATAACACAACGCTGACATATTATTAGCCTAGAAAGTTGTACACATCCAGACACGGCATTCAAACATTCATTTGAAGTTGTGTTTCTGGCAACCTGATGAATGCAGGTCCAATATTTACTTTCCTTTTGGTTCTGTTTTGGTCTCTACCAACTCCAGAGAGAAATATCTGGCTGTTTAGCTGCTAAATGCTCCACTATGTCCCACTACTAACAGGGAGTGTACTGTTGGTTTTTAGAGCTTTCTGAAAATTGCCACTGGAAATGAGATTGATATGAGCGGAGATTGCTGGCTGTAAAACCAAAACAATGAGCTGAAAGAGGCTGAAAAGCTCACGCCTCATGTAGCTGAGAGAAACTGCAGAGTTGGGTGATAATTCCCTGTAGGTTCATCTCTTTGAGTGACCCTGCTCACTTTACACATTGTCTTTTCATCCATTATTAATAAAAAAATATTGAATAGTGCAGCTTTAAAGAAGAGACCAGAGCAAACTGAATGAGTATCTATGTGCCATGGTCTCTCTTCTGTCCTTATTATTATTATTTTTGTTCTGTATTGTTGCCGTCTCATATCCTTGGGCAATTATCTGTTACCTTGTTAGAAAAAAGGAAGTAGCTGTTTCTTTTTGGATCAGCACAGGTTTATACATTAAAGCGCTTTTTATTTTGCTTGAGGCAATCTTCCCTTAAGACTGAAATGCTTGATAATAAGGTCAAATGAATGAAAGGGAAGGGAAGCAAGATCTGGTTAACATAACTTTACAGCACATCCTCAAAAAGGAAGAGTTGGCTGCTTTCATTTCCCACCCAAGATTAACCTGCAAAAGGGAACAAAATTATCGCTGGGAATTAGAATCATGTCAAAGCTCACCCATGTAGATGAGAGGGAAGTATACCTAAGTTATAGGTCTTTAAAGTTGTCTATAAAAAGTTCCCCACTTGTATTTTATGGGGAGAGTGAAATATGAAAAGAGATGAGAAATCTTTATATGACCTACAAACGTATAGGAGCAAAAAGTCTCAATTTAATCCACATGCATTTGCAACATTGCATCACATAATTTTGCAGCCAATGTTATGTTAGTATTAAGATAAACTTGAATTAAACTAAAATTACAAATATTGGATCAATTGCCATGAAATCTGTTAGAGATGGTACTCAGATGTTTTCCTATAGCCCCACCAGCAGTGTGACATTTTTGGTTCAGTGAAATGTCTGTTGACAGTGTTGGATGGGTACAGACATTCATGTTTCCTGCATGTTTAATCATCAGTTCAGATTTTTGGTTGATGACCAAATAGCTGCGAAACTAATGACATTCCCATCAGCTTCAGTTATACCTTGTGTTTAGTGCTAATTAGCAAATGTTAGCATGATAACACTCTGGTAAAAATGATACCTGTTTAGAATCAATATGTTTTTCATTGTGAGCATGTTAGCATTCTGACATTAGCAATTGGTTTACCTTAAGTACAGCCTCACATCTATATACATACATATACATACATACATATATATATATAGGGTCACATATCCCACACACAAAATTTTGAAAAATAACACACTACACACAAACAATATACAAAAAGTCAGTGGTAAAAGAAATACATAAAAAATAAATAAATTAACAAATAAGGTTGCCTGAAAGACCACATAGCGTGGCTGAAGATTCTTCTTTCTTCTTCTTTTCTAAATATTCAAACATCCTATGACCGTTCAGATTTATCTTGCGACCTCTTGGTCTAAGTTCACTAAAGTGCCATATATACATATATATATATATATATATAGATGCTAAATTGACACAGAAATTAGGTTAATTGTTTTATGAAACACCTTGAGGAAACAGAAAATCAGGTGATTAGTTTAGAAAGACATATTTTCTTAAAGAAATCCATAAAACATCTTATGCTGTAAACTCATGAATGGGATTTTTATATCTTATCTAATCATATATTTACAGCTCACTTCACCAACAACCATACACAGTCCAGAAAAAAATATAAGGTACATGAGAATGACCAATACTCATCTAATACATCATATGTCCCCTTTAGTTGACATCACTTGTCTCTAAAATGATGGCTTCACATCATATTCGTAAACCAATCAGCTACATTATTTTCTTCAGTGAATAAACACAGTAAACAAAAATCACACACTGTAATTTGTTTAAAACAGTCAATACAAGGGAGGTGTATGTATGTGTGTTTGTGTGTGTGGACATTGTGGCTTGACTAATCTGTCTTCATTAGCAGAATGGGTCCTGAGTGACTGGTGTCCTTTTGCCCTTTAGCTCGGTGTTGCAGTCTCAAAAGCTGAATAAACACCCCTGATACCACTTAACAAAGGAACCGAGTCGAATTTGAAAGGTGAGTCAAAGTCAAACATGCACCGGCAGCCCTCGTCTGCAGAAAAGATACCGGCCAGAACAAATTAGTCCGAAAAAGATGGTGGGCTGGTGGACGGGGGTAGATAGAGAAAAAGGGAGGGAAAAGAAGACAATATAAACCCTTTTTCTCCAGCAAGACTAAAGTAGCACAACTGGCAGCAAAGGAGCTCTTAAATAAATGAACCCAATTCCCTGGTGTGCCTTTAAAGGGGCAATTCGCCAAGCCTATTGTAACTGCTTAAATGTTGTCTATTGATTAGCTGCACATTTACATCAAGGTGAACTCTTGGAAGGATTTCAAGCTATGTTGAAGTGGGCCTTATACTGTCTGCTTTCCTCCTATTTTCTGGCAACTGTGCTGGCTCCGGGGGCTGTATCAGACAGGCTGATGTAAAGGATGCTGACTTTGCTGCCGTCTTAAGTTGAATTTAAAAAAGTCCAGAGGCGTCTGATTTCATGGCAGGAGAAACTCTTAGTGAAATGATGAGTGATACAGACCAGAGCGGGGGATGTAAAAGGAAAGATAGGGGAGGAAAAAGACCAGCACAAAAATCTAACCCAATTAAAGGAGAATAGAAGAAAAACATAACAGGTAGTACAATGGGAAGAGACTCCAGCATGTAGCCCCCACTTCCTGTGGCCCTTCATGAGCCTCAAAACCCGAAAATAGAGTTTTCTCCCTCTGTCTCTTTGAACAAAATGCTGATCCAGCAGGCTGTGCCCTACACAGATAGGCCCTGATGCTAGCTGGCACTTTCAGAAAGGCACTGTGCTACGCCTCTTCTTCACTGCTACAACCCCGAAGGCGCACAAACTCACTGTCAACAACAAAACTGGATAGACGCTTGATGAGATATATGGCCAAGCTCTGAACAGATATAGCTAAACCGACAGATATTCAGCTGGATGCAACAAATTGTGCTGCATGTCTTTGTGTCTCTCTCTGATTCTCTCTGCTGGAGAGAGGGGATGCTGTGACTTTGCAGCACAGCTCTCTCACTCAGGCAACACTTCAGCAGATCACTGCTCTCTCTGCCAGGGCCCTAATCGAGTTCTCTATAGTCTGTCACATTGTGTACAAACAGCAATGCTGCAGGTGATACAGAGGAGCCACTGCGATGCACTGGTACAACCACAGGGATTACATGGCGCAAAAACAGGATATTGCAGCATTATGTGTCAGTGTACATCTGCAGGTGTGACTCACCCTGCTAAATTCACAATTATTTTATTATCTTGCAAGATTTAGTTGCATGCTCAGTGAGGTACATATTTGTAATTTTACTTTAATTATGGCTTTTATGCTTTGCATCACACTATGTGAATTGTGAAACTACCTCTACAGTATATATATTGCCTGAATGATAACACTTTCTTTTTTGGGGTCCCTTAATAAAATTCTTCTTCCCATTGTCTTTTTAAACGTGTCGGGGTTTCTAAATTGTAAGAGTTGAGTAGAGTGTAGATTTTGCCAATAATCTCTTTAGGGTAGGAACTGAGCTCTAAAGCAGATTCAAGGAGAAAGCTGGGCAGTAATGATGGAAAGTGAGCTGAGTATGAGGATACGAAGTATTTGAAGAAGTGAGAGAGGGATTTTAAATTTTAATCTCAGATGCTTAAATGATGCAAAATTATCATTCACATATATTTATATACAATAAATAAGTATTTCAATGTGACTAATGCATTCTTGGTCCAGGTATTGAAGGTTCCATCTATAATAGAGGGTTTAAATATATTGTTTCTTGCTATAGTGGCATTGATTGATAAATTATTAAGTGACAAGGCTCATCTGAACTGTGCCCAAACCTTCAAGGAGTGCTTAACTACAAAATTCTAAAAATTTCCCCGCTGTGGGACAATAAAGGATTATCTTATCTTATCTTATCTTATCTTATCTTATCTTATCTTAACCACTGGGTTCATAGAGTGTCTGGATATAGGTTCAGAGGGTGGGAACTTAAAGCAAAGTAAAGCATGTAAAGAGGCAGGTCCACATGACAAGCTCTCTAACAGTAACCATTTTGGGCCACTATCATGTGATGAGTTAAGCCAATATAACATAGCGAGTATATTAGTTAAGATAAATAAACAATTTAAACCCCCTTGGATTAGCTGGATTAGTCACAAAGCTGAAAACAGGGCTGTTTTTCTTAGCTCATGTAAAGATGCGCAGTTCTCACAGGACAGCGACACTACAAACATATGATCATCTTATAGATCATGATGTATGCTGTAGATTAAACTACCCAACAGTATTATAAAGTAGTTACATTATTGCAACGTTAAACATTTACAGCAGTAAAATACAACTGTGACATTAATGCACCAGTATTATTAATCCAAAAACATCATATATAATAGTAAAACACTGACTGGGACCATTTTTCTGCAGAATGAGTACTTTTGATACTTTATGTAGATCCACCGAGGACCTGTTGATGTTAAGGGGGGTGTAGTTCCTCCCCTGCTTCTTCCCAAAGTCCACTATCAGCTCCTTAGTCTAGCTGATGTTCAGGAGATGGTTGTTGTCCTGACACCTGTGGGTCAGGCCCTCGTGTGTGTGCAAGGAGTACAACAGGGGGCTCAGAATGCAGCCCTGGGGTGCTCCAGTGTTAAGGATAAGGGTGGATGAGGTGTGTCTACCCACCCTCACCACTTGGGGTCTGCCAAAGCACTTCATCACCACAGAGGTGAGTGCCACTGGACGGTAGTCATTCAGGCAGGCGGATCTTGGTGTCTTGGGCACAGGAATGATGGTGGACTTCTTGACGCACGTGGATATGACAGACTGAGCCAGGGATAGGTTGAATATCATTGAGAACACCGGCACTAGTTGGTCAGCTCATAGTTTTAGGGCCTGCCCACTGATACCGTTTGGTCCTGCTGCCTTCCTAGTGTTCACAGACTTGAAGCCCTCCTGATGTCATGCTCAGAAAGGGTGATAGGTGTGGAAAGTGCCCCCTTCCATCTGGCAACCTCTGCTTCAGATGTTTTGGCTTGTTGTCTGCTGATGGCCTCAAAGCAAGCATAAAATTTGCTTAGCTCACCTGCTAGAGACCCATCAGCAATTGAATGGTAAATGGCTAAATTTATACAGTGCTTTTGCCTCTCACACATGGATGGCAGTGAGCTACCACGCAGAGTGCTGGCCAACCTTCGGGAGCAATTTGGGCTTCAGTGTCTTGCCCAAGGACACTTCAACATGTGAACAGGAGGAGGTGAGGATCAAACTGCCAAACCTGCAATCAGTGGACAAGCCGCTCTATCATCGCTCTATCATTCTAGAAAGCTAAATTTAGCTCAGCTAAATGAATGCAAATTTATACTTTTTACGTTTATTTTTTACAAATATTAGTTGTACTTTTTGTGAATAATGTTGAACAGTGATAACGTATGACTATGACCACCCCGACCACATAGACAAGACCATCTCTGTGTCCATCTCTTCATCAATCTCATCATCGGAGGAAACACAGAGGTAAACGTAGAAGGATTAAACACCGGCTGTGATCCCGGCCACATGGATCTTCTCTGCCAAGCATCCTGCTAGCCAATGTACAGGCGTTGCATAATAAATTGAACGACCTCCATGCCCATCAGTTTTCAACGGGATACCAGGAACTGTAATGTCCTTTGTTTCACAGAGCTATATTCAACTGCTCCAACTGCCCAACATTCTCGTCATTTCTCACCAGCCTGTGGAGAAAGAGGTAAATTTTAATCTTTTAACTAAGAAAAATGATATGTCAACTCATAGCTGCATTATTGTTTTGGCAAATTGGTCCATTGATTGTAATAGTTGTAGTATTTGATGGTGATCTGGTGGGGATCAAGCAAACAATAGGCTAGTTTGCTCAGTAAAGGAAAAAAAACACCCAAATGCATGTTAGCAGGCTGGAATGTTAAGGTCTTTAGAAATGTCCTATGCCAGTTAGCATTATGTTAGTCATTAGCATGTCTGATGGTAAGATAGGGTTTCATTTTCATTCTCATTGACCCCAGCAAACACCAGGCTTCTGCTTAAATATAGCCTCTTTTATACTGAACATTTAGGTGAAAACATATGTTTGCTAGGCTAGGTTAGTAGCAAACATTTATTTCAAACTAACTGCAGTTAGCTGTACTATTACTTTGCTGGTTGTTCTCAAACTAGGAAGATTACTGTATATACATACATTTTTATACTTTTGTACTTGTATTGGTCATTTCTAATGGTTGTTGGTATTTTTTAATGGGATTGTATTACACTATATGTTGTTATTTTGTCCACAAGCACATACAGTACATTCAAAATCATTCCAATACAACAACTGCAATCTAAGTGCGTTACATGTTGGACAGATGTTAGTTTCTGTCCACCCCTTTAGCTACTCCAACCAACCACTCTCTCTTTCTCCAATCTGTCAAGGTTGGACTTCCAAAGTGATCTACTGAAAATGTCCACCACTACAAACAGTAGGTTCAGGTGGGAAGGCAAGGCAGACGAACGGCCCTTCAAGGAGACAGTAATGAAAGGCTGCATGTTATGTGAGTTTGTGCCACAATAAAATACGGATAATATGGATTTAATGCCCATTTTAGCCCCATTAAACTAAATGATACGATAATTATATTTGGTTTTGTTTAATCTGGTTTGTTAGCATACGGAATAACATAATTCATACTTCAACTTTAGCAAAATACGTTGACACCTGAAAACCTGAATAGTGACTGTATTCAGTAATGTGAATGATAACCTGTGTGTTGACCATGAAAACACTGAAAAGTGTTCTCTGATTTCTTGTTTTGAATACTGACTAAACAGTGCTGGCGATTAAGTTGTTAAAATGAAAAAAAGTATTTCACTCACTGTTTAAAAGACATGCAGTGATATTATATTTCACTTTATATATTTGATCTATAGGTATAGTTAATAAATATTTCATAACCATTTTGTTAGTACATATTATATCAATTTAAATTGATCCTACTGTCATTGATTTTCTTGGATATGTTTATGAGTTAGCTAATTTTCTTCCTCCTTTTTTTATTAAAGCAAACATTTTCTTGAACTTAATTTACATGTTGAGATGAATATCATGTTGTACAAATTTATAAATAAAGAAAATGTCATGACAAGATCTGGTTTCTTGTACTTAATTAGTGTAATTTTGTTTCAATACATCAAAATCAACTAAAATATCAGTCCTTGGCACCCTTTTAGATAATGGGTGAATCAGTGTTGACTCAGTGTCAGTCATGATGGAAACATTAACACCAACATTAAACAAAACGAGTGCTTTCAATTTAGTTTCAATGTCAGGCATCAATGTAGATTCATTACTTACTTCTACCTAACAATCCTTTACTGTTGATTCAATCATATTTTGTTATTGGGAATTTATTACATTTTCAGGTGTGTCAGTTGTTTATTCAAAACTGATAATGTAATACTTTTCACTGATCATGGAATACTATCTTCATTTTCAGTCCAGACTTCTACATTTTGTCTTTTAAGAATTTAAGAATATTTATAAATAAACACAGGATTTGAAATGAAAGAATAACTATTAGGTTAAAGTGCAGACTTTGAGCACCATACAGCCATATGCACATGGGCAGAAACTCAGGGATATGCAACAATCTGGTTTAATTGAGTGGGTGATTGACTACTTCCTTGGGAGACCACCATATGTAAGAATCCAGAATTCAACGTCAGATAAGCTTCTGAGCAGCACTGGAGACCCCAGGTAGGCTACCTGTTCCCTGCCCCTTCCTCTTCACTCTCTGGATGTCAACCAAACACTGCCTCGTGATAAAAACCACAATCCACCAAAACAACTTTCGCTAACACTTTATTTGAAGGGGGTATACATAAGCATTCATAACACCTACATACTATAGGACTACATGACCCCTGATATAAACATATATAACCAGTCATAAATGTTTGTTCCACCTGACCATAAAGGGTTAAGTCACTTGCAATGTCAAATTGACATCATTCTCTATGTCAAGTGACATAGTGGACAGTTGACATACTGTCATACTGACTGTTATGACACTTTCTGCATCAAAATGACATTGTCGTTCTGCATGTTCCTCATTAAGTCAAAATAATATAACAAATCATTTTGGCCACTAGGTGGAGGTCTAGTGGAGCTAAATTGAAAATACCTCCGGCACTAACTACACACTGCAATGAAGTTTTCTCCCTACAGGATATAATCACTTTGCAAGGTACAGTATGAAAGCATGAAATGTTATAGCATCAGTTCCTGCAGATTTCTGTAGGATATCAGAAAAAAAGTTTGTTAGGATATGAGGATAAAGTGGTAGGCTTCAGGCTAGATATTTGTTTTATTGACCATGTGTTACATGCTAGTTAGAAGTTGAGGTTAATGCATGTTGATGCTAACTTCTCACATTCTAAGACTTTTCTGGTCAGGCCCCCCTTTAAAACTAGAAAATCCGTGATTGGATCCCCCATAATCCATGGGGGTGCAACTGAGTAAAATTCAAAAAGTTTCTACTTTTAAATGTGCTTAAGTATTGAGGTCAACATTTTTCTTAATTGCAAATTTGATTTGAAACCCGTTTTGAATGCAGAAAGTTAATAAGAGCAGGCGGAGACACTTCATTCAGTAAGAATCACTGTTGACTCAGATGAAAACGAACATTTCATGGAGATTGAAAAGACTGTTTTGCCTTCATTGCTCGCTTGTGTAACATCAGCCATCTTCTGAAGTTTTTGTCATCTTCTGATGGTGTCTAATCTAAGATCCACTCTCGTCTAATGGACGATTAACAACCAATCAGCAAGGGTATAGGTGGGTTCATTTCCTATTGATAGAACTAGTTTAATTCATCTTTGCCTGA
This sequence comes from Macquaria australasica, assembly GCA_005408345.1. Taxonomy (NCBI): domain Eukaryota; kingdom Metazoa; phylum Chordata; class Actinopteri; order Centrarchiformes; family Percichthyidae; genus Macquaria; species Macquaria australasica. The sequence goes on along the minus strand of SEMN01000798.1, from coordinate 172,106 downwards.
TAACAATGTACCACTTAAATACATTTTAAGTAAATTTCAGCTTCCACAAAGCCTAGAGTTTCCAAACATGAAATCAGTGTTAAATGTTACTGTTTTCGGTAGGCTAACATATCAGTCAGGACATTTTATTACATTATTGGTTAAGTTATTACAGTGTTGGGTTTTATTACATTTTCAGTCAGGTTAAGTGCATATTTTATTACATTTTCAGGAAATGATTACATTATTGGGTGCTACAAACTTATTTAAGTGTGTGATTGCTTGCCTGCTGCACACTGACTAAAATATGGTTACTTTGGTAAAAGATCACATTAATTATTTCACTGAGATTATTTGAAAGATTACCCACTGAACACATTGTTTTCCCTATAACAAGTCCTAAATTACATGGTCCTTTCCAGGAATGTTCCTATTAATTAATTAACAATTACTGTACACATCAGTTTCTTTCTAGGAAATTATTAGGAAACTATGTAAAATAAAATGTAATTGTCTTTACATAGTACGGTATACTGTGTTTGATTTTTCTATGTGTAAAAAGCTTATTCTCTTGTGAAATGATGAATACTTTCAGCTTCTGGCTTTTTTCTTTCCCATAAAAGCAAAGTAAAAATAAACTGAAAGGGAAAAACAAAACTCCTGCTTTTGTGTCAGAGGTCACTGCTCCACACGTTTCTGCCTGCAGTGGTGTGGGGAACTATTTGGCATCAATTTTATACAGGCAGTAAGAGCCAAACGGGATGAGAACTGCTGCTTCAGACAGCAGTGTATTGATCGGTGGTTCATCTTAAACATACAGTAGCGAGGAATCCTGTGTGGGCTTTTGTGCATGTGTGCCTGTGGCACTGTACAGTACAAATGTATGTGTGTGCTCTGTATCTGCATCTGTAGTAATACATGGCAGTTTGTCTCACTACATCCTCCAAGCTGGACAGCTGAAGATCCTATTGGAGACAGCTGATAGGCAGCATGCTGAGAGGACAAAATGTGATGATAAATCCATCAAGCATGAGAGGAAGGAAATTAAAGCCTGCCATCTAGTGGTGAGGCTGAAAATTACCTCTGGGAAATTGTTGGTTGGGCTGCATTTTACATGTTCAAATTTAGGGTTAGAGATAGATAAGGAAAAAGCAAGTATAAACAAAGAAATATACAGTATATAAAGTAGCTGAGACTTGTTTTTGTTTGACTCCAAGTCCAAAGCACATTTGTGAATAAGCAGATTCAAACAGTTGCCTTGCTAAGTAACAAGCACTTTCGGTGTCCCTTTGGGGATCCTCCACTTCACTTAAAATGAAGCAGGGTAAATATAATCAATGGAATTAAACAGGTTGCTGATCACATTAGGATACATTCAGGTTATTGTGCTCTGCTATGAACCAGTGAAATTATACTTCCACGAGTCCTTGAGACAAAACATTTATTTGCATGTAATGATGAAATTAGGGCTCAAGACTAGTTTGACAAGTAGGATGTTAACTTTCTCTCTATACGTGTGTTTCCATTGACCTAGCTTTATTTTTCATCTAGCTTTTATGTACATTTTCAATTTGTGCATTAAAACCTGAAATTCCAGAATTCTGAAAATACAGTGTTGGGCAAATACCTTGAAATATCAATTACTCATTAGATATTACTCACTGAAAAAGTAATTACATTACTTTACTTGTAACTCATTAACAACAGCAGTTAGTTTCATCACTCGTCACATCAGCCCAGCTCTGTCAAACGTTCCATATAAACAATTCCAACTCCTCCACAACCACGTGTCACAGATTCTGTATGTAACGTGTATAAACAGAACAAGCAGAAGATGAAGTAATGGAGCAATGGGAATAGTAACTGCAATATAATAACTGAAATTCAAATTGTAATCCCTTACGGTGCTCATTACTCATTTGGGGTGTACGTAACTGCAGCTTCCCAGGTTTGAGTGCAGACAGGGGTCCTTGTTGATAGTCACCCCATCCCACAATAAATATTGATAAAAACACTACAGGGTACAAGTGAAACAAGAGTCTCTTTCTCATAGCTGAAGCAAAACAAACATTATAATAGAAAACGTCATCAAACGAACAACATGCAAGCACACAAAAAAATAATATGAAGTTAATTGATAGGCCTGATTACAAATGCTTTATTTCCAGGTGCCCAGTTTCCTGGTAAGTAGGTAATAGTTAGCAAGTTTGAAATTTCTTTAAAAAATTTATTACATTAGCTACCAATACATAGACTCTTTTGACTAATGTATAAGCACTATTCACCTGTTTTCACACAAATTGCAGATTTGTTGAACTCTTTGTTCAAAACCCTAAACACAAGTCTAACTGTAAAGCAGAGTAACATCATGTTTTCACGTAGAAGCAGCCATCCAATATACAGAACTCAAGTCATTACAACTAAACACAATTAACACACAGTCCTCAAGATGTTAACAATATAAAGCTGCAGCAACTCACTTCAATTCAGTGGCCTGCTCAGCAAAGGATAGGCAGAAACTAGTTGGAAGTTAAGCTGTAACAAGTCAGTTACACGCCTGTTATGCAAAAGTTACATATAAGGTAAGCAGTTACAATTCATCCCCTGCTGCCCTGATGTGAATCAGATATAATTGAGGCCTATGTTAAGTAAATGGTATCACTTCATTTTTAATTACTGATCTGATCTCTGCAAAATATATAGAAATGTCAAAATGTCATAGTTCTATTGAAGGTAGGCCTACTTGCCAAGTTATTTCTACAACATCATGCATGTAAACGAGTGAAACACCAAGCCTAGACCTTCAACTATTCCATCATTGACAACAAGGCTGTCAATTACTGTGTCTGGTAAGCCTATGAGTTGTTAACCCCCAGATTCTGTTTTGCCATGGGCCTACTCTCATTGCCTATCACAAGCAGGTAAGGACAACTTAGAGCCCCACTCTTGGTGAATATCAAAACTGACCCCCTCTACATTATAATGTCCATGTAAAAGAATGTAGGCATAATTACAAGGGTATATCAATTGCTTATTGGGAAATAGAATATAATTATACAATTATTTGGTTGTAATTTCCAAGAAATTTCAAAGAACTTACTTGTTAATTATCATCTACTTCCCAGGAAACGGCGAATTTGGGAATGAAGCGTTTGTAATCAAGCCTATGAATTAACTTCTTATTATTTTCCTGTAAATGCATTAAAGAAATTACCAGTTATTTATAACCTGCTCATTGGAAAATATTGTTGGGGTCATTTTAAAAAACAATTGGGGTAACTTGCGGATAATTTGGGGGTAATTTCAAAGAAATTTCAAATACGTTACTTAATAATTATCACCTACTTACCATGAAATTTCCTGTAAAATGAAGTGTTACCCTGAATTTTTTGGGAGAGCGGAGAAGAGTCTTTTACCTTTTCTCACCACAGTTTTGTATTTAACTTCAGCCGTCCCAAACAGGTGGTTGTTGGGGAAAAAAAAGATCAAATCGCTACAACGAAAAGTGGGCTTTTTATGTGCCATGGATCATGAAGGTTTGTTTTGCATTTTACCACATTCAGAAGACAACAATATTATCCCTGTTTTACCCAGGCCAAGAAATTTTGTGGCCCGAGGTATTTTGAAACAAGTGGAAAACCATTCAAGTCCATATGAGAGCACCAAGACTGTGCTGCTACAGATTAGAGGTGATGGTGAAAAGGGCTGTTTTATCACTGTTGTAATATAATGGTATAAAGAACAAGTTAGACTACTTCACTCTGACATAATCAAACAGGTTCTTGTTGGTGTATTATGTTAACAAAGGTGATATTTTCCAACAATACACATAGTGTGTGCATAAACAACTTTTGCTGCTCAAAACTAGCTTGTATGTGTCTGTATGTGTTGTATGTGCTGGACTCTGTGGCCCCTGTGTGACTGTAACAAAATAGCAAGCTATACATTTCTCTGACATCTCCTGTACAGGTGTAAATCATGAATCACTCACTGAATCACTGCTGATTTGAACTGTTTTGTTCAGATTGTTTTTGTGACTCTTGCGGTCTTTTATCATGGCTAAGCCGACAACATCTCAGTCACCAGTGAGAATGCTGATTCAGTATAGTCGGTTCAGTTTGAAAATTTGGTGTTAAAGATTTGTTCATATATGTACTGAACACCTGCTGAAGGCCAGCTGAAGCGTAGGGTCCGGACGCAACCAGAGGTTCAAACATGTAAGGTGCAGGTGGTAAAAGTGCCTTGAGAGTTGCCGCTATCCGTGATGGTCAATTTGTCAATCTGTCTTTGTCCCTTGTCACCTTGTTTCCTGTTCTTCATTAAGACAAAATCTATGATGACGTTGGTGAAGCACAACTGATGAACCAAATCATATTCCAGGGACATTATGTTTAAAAGGTGGAACATTATTCACATGTTGTTGTTCTTAGTCTGTTTTTGATGAGGCCTCGTTTGGAGAAGGAGCATTCACCACTTGCATTTGATCGGCAGAGTTAGATAGACCCATAGAGTGATTTCAACATGGAAAAACATTATATAGTTTTTTTAGTGTGACAGTGGCACCTTTTTGAACCTGTTCACTCTGTCCTGTGTGACAGATGCCTATTTGATTATACTGTCACTTTGCTTTTGTTATTTTTACATTTCAAGGCCAGCCAGAGAGCTTATTCTGTTTCAAAGAGTTTTTGACTCTTCATCCTGACTTGCAAATTGGAGATTTTTGGTAAAAACACAGCAAAGATACCAGGGAAAACAGCCAGTCACCCTGACAGCAGACGTGTAGACACAGAAGTGTTTAGAAAGAAAGGAACTAGTTTACATAATGCAAAATCACAATATATTACAATCCAGTACAAGAGCACCACAAACTATGGCCTCAAAAATCGACTTTTATTAAATGGAGTTAGGTGGAACTAGAACTGGATTGTATTCATTATTAATGTCATTAGTTACATCTGTGTTTGTGTGGTTGAGAAGTCAAAATGTTTGTCAGGAGACAGATCTTACCTCAAAGTTAAATCAGAACCTATCTGGCAGAGTCTTAACAAAAACAGAACTTTACAAGATTATAAGTTTGACAAAGGTAGTATTTATTGCAGGACTGTTGTAAAAGACTTTTCACAGAATTATTGCGTAGTTCATCTCTCCCAACATGGCCGCCCCTACCAGCTGTCAACCACTTAAAACATACTTATTCCTTACTGTTCCAGTGATTTATATATTTATATATATTTATTTATATTTACAATATTCAGTAGTCATTTTTCTACACTTACAGTAGCAAGACCTGTCCCCTCCAACATGGACAGAAAATCCTCTATTTGGTTAAATCATAGGTGTCCATGTTATTGTGTCCACCCTCTGGATGGATACAATTGATTTGCCTTTGATTTTAAATAAAACCATGACTGAGGTCTGACTTTGCGCTTTGAGGGTGTTTTAAAGTGTGAAGGACAGGTTTATGCAGATTACCTGCAAAGATCAGTGTTCTATCTTTCTAAACACTTGTTCCTCTTCTTACTTCTGCCGTGAGGGTGACTGACCGTTTTTCCTTGATCTTCCTTCTGTGTTTCTGCTGAAATCTTCATGTTCAATCTGCAAGTCAGGACGAAGAGTCAAAAACAGCACAAGCTCTCTGAGTGGTTTTTAAGATAACACCTTTAACTGTAAACAATGTGGATCCCTGTATATTCTAAAGAAATCAAATTATGCAGTACATCAGTAAATGCATTGCTACCTTTCAGCACCACAAACAAACTGTTGGGGTGCAGCATTTCTTGCAGCTTCCATGTACACATGGAAAGGTTGTGAAGGAAAGCGGTTTGGCTTTTGAGGATGATCCTAACAGAGTTCTGGTGATGTTTCTGGGACAAAGCTGAAGAAGTTTTGCAAAGGGGCGTGTGTGTGTGAGCATTTTAATACAGGTATACAGTAACAAATTCACTTAATTGCTCTAAATGAATTCCTTACAATCAAAATATCAACTTTTACTAATCTTTTGATCACAAATTTAAACATCTCTGCAGTCACTTTACGCAAGACAAGGGCAAGAAAACTTGATAAGTGATCACAAATTTGCATAAGTGCAGAACTTTAGCCAATGGGGTTGTAGTGATAAACTGTCATGAGGTGATTGGTGGCTCGAAGGCCAACAGGACAGATTTAAAAAGGCGCCACTGTTGCACCAGGAGGGCAATCATTGAAAGAGATGGGTGGCATGACACGTGTTTATGTAAATCATGTCTTTTTTAAATGTGATAAAAGTGAGTTAATCCATCAGACATACTATTAGTAGACTTCTCACTCTCTCTTTCCCTGTTGCTATGACCACAATCAGGCCCATGGGGTGTTACAGTTTTTACCAATTGTTTACACACTGAAAGTGAGTACTTAGACAAAAGCATCAAAACCTTTAACTTTTGTGACCATGCCTTAAACAAAGGCACCAAAAGTACAAACATATTCTCTGCTTTGCACTTTGTTTGCAACTCTGCAACACACTCCTTGCAAAAGACAACACACTGTTTTTTACATTAGACACTTCGTTCAAGAATGAAATCTCTTGCAATCACTGGGAAAACACTTCTATTCAAAATGCAAAATATACCTAATATTGGCAACACACACACACATACATGAAAACACTTATATACTAAATGAACACCAATTAGTCTGAGCCTTGGCAGTAAAAACAGACCTCAGGTAAGCTCACCTCTTCTGTGAGAACTTTGCAAACATGCAGGTAGTGAAAGTAAGAGGAAGAGGAAGAGTAGGAGGAGGAGGACAAGAACAAAGAAGGGGATCAGGCAATAGACGGAAACATATTTCCGATGTTATATTGATTACTGTACTGTAATTCTATATTTCTTTGTGTTTTGTTGTTGTTGTAAAAACCTGCAATGGAAAAAAATAAGTTGAATATATTTATTTCTCAAGCCTTTCAATTTTTGTGTTCATTGAAGTGTGAGTAGATGTTCAGTACTGGAACAATGTTTCACGGAAGCTTGTATGAGAAAATTAAAAAGGTATACAAAGTACTAAAGTACATCAGTGTGTTGTTGCTGCTTTGAAAGAGTAATTCACATGCTGCATGTGTGTATCAATTTGTTTCAAAAATGCCATTTTGAAAAAGGATTGTTAGGTTGCATTTTGGATGTGAGATTAAATTATGTGCTGAGCTGCATGTTGGTAAAGAGAACTGTGTGAAGAGTTTTAAAAAAGGGTATAGAGAAATGTATGTTTCCAATTGTAAAAAAAACTGTAATACTGGGCTTCCATGGGAGAGCTCACACAACTTTTGGAACAGTTCATGTTCAGAGTGAATAAGTTGTTTTCTACAACAACCACTGTTCTAACTTGCAGTCACCTGGTGGAGGACTTTCTCTTTCAGGTGTCGCAGTGAGCACAGTGGTGGATCTGCAGAAGAGAATCATTGGAGGTCAGCCGTGTCGACCGAATGAGCGTCGTTACCATGTGAAAATAACGATGGGAATGGGGACCTCGTCTGTGGTGGCTCTCTGATCAGTAGTCGGTGGTAACTATATATGTATCACTCTAAGTCCTGAAGCAGCAATCAGTAATGGTTTGATGTTAAACTATAGCATTCCCAAAATGAAGACAGCGTTGCTTATGTTCATTTTCTGTAATCACTGACCTATAATATTGAAATATGATGAATTTACACTAATTCACTGATGTTCCTCTTTGACCTCTACTTATTTGAAGGACTATGAGTGCAGTTTTAGGTGTGCATCCAGGTCCAGGACAAACAGTGAGAATCACAGCACCACCTGTGGTCTTTAAGAACTACAGCAACAACAGGTTCCATGACATCATGCTGCTGAAGCTACCTAACCCTATAACTCAGATTCAACCAGTAAAACTTCCTGACTGTGGAAATCTCCAATATGTGAGTTGTTTCCCCTTCAATAAGTCTGAAAGCTCAACTCTCGAGGAACTCAAAATGAGAAATTCCGTGGGATCTTTTTTAAATGTAAAGCCATTACTGATGAAAGTAGTTTGTTTTTGTTTTTTTAATGATTTTGTAGACTTTTTCTAAAAAAGAATAGCGTTAAAATAAAACGTAAAAAAAAAAAAAAAACTTTGTTTTTATTCTTTTTATTGTTTTTCAGAGGTGCTACAGTTCAGATTGCAGGCCATGGAGACACAACTGCAGGCCTTAATAATAGAAGAAGTAAGATGAATCTTACTTTATATTATTTTTTATATATATTTATATTTTATAATAACAATTATCTATATTTGACAGTTAGTGTTTTTATTTGTACTTGTATGTTTGGTAACATTGTTGACACATATTTACATTACATACATTTTTATTTCGTCTAAAACCTTTGTTGCTCATTAATTATAATTATGTATATACATAATAAAACATAAATCTGCCAGCACATTTTCTTTTCAAGCTCAATTCAGAAAAAGATGTTTGGAAAACCAAATGACTTTTTTTTTTCTTTTTTTTTTTAATAAAGCAGATAAATAACCTAATTTAAAGATTCTGTTTAATTCTTAAAAAAATCCTCAAAGATGTTTGGGTGCATTTTATAAAAGTATAAATAAGTATAAATAATCCGATTAGGTAAGGTAAAGTAGAGTTGTGTTCATTTGTTGGTGGAATTATTTTCTGTGTACAAGTTAAGTACATAATGTTGTAAAAAAAAAAAAAAAAACTTTTTCTATTCTCATCTAGAACCTGGTATATCAAATACTCTCCAGTGTGCAAACATCCAGCTTGTCGACTGTCAGAGGCTCAGACACATTGGGAACTACGCAGGGCCACACAGACTGTATCAACACTGGTTCTGTGGCCAAACTCCTGGAGTGGATGCATGTCCAGTGAGTTGGCTTCTAACCTCTATATCTTTTCTACAGTAGTTGTAGTAGGAGTATTTTATTCAGTCATCATACATAATACAGTAAGTATAAACAATATAAACAGTATAAACAAAATCAAGAGTCTATGTATTAATTAATGACTGAACAGGCTCAGGCAGAAGCAAAGTGCTTGTATATGCCTAACCTACTTTCTTATCTATTTAAGCTCCCCTCCAAAAAAGAAAAGAAAATAATCTTTCACTTGTAAGCTTCAAAAATAGCTGTGTAAACCATTCTTTTGAAAAGCAAAAGCAAATTTTTAATTTAATTTTTACATTTATATTAGCATTGTTCCATAATTTAACCCCAACAATAGAAATACATCTCCTTTTAATCCCTTTTTTAGCTTAACACTTCTCAAATCATATTTGCTCTCCCGTATGGAAAAAACAACTACTTTTGTATACAGTCTGGGAGTGACTTTGATTTAGCTCTGAACATTATTTATTTGTATTATAGTATTTGCATTATTTTATAATATAATAAATGAATAAACAGTGGATTAGAGTGATCATAATAAGCAGCCTTATTAAGAATACGTATGGCTCATTTTTGTAGTGAAACAATTGAATTTGTAGTTGTTTTAAAAGTCGACGCCCCACAATTCCACACAGTATGATATGTAAGGAAGTATAAGTGAGCAATAAATTATATACAAGGCCTTATAATTTAATATATCCCTAGATTTATACAGAATTGCTATTGACTTTGAAATGTTTCCAGTCATTACAAGTTTTACCACTTTAATATAAAGTATTTCAATAAATGATGCAAAACTCTGTATCAAACAATATATACATCTCTTCCACAGGGTGAGTCTTGTTTTTATGCTTCCAATGTCAGAGAAAAAAAGATACATGAACATATTTCTGCACAATCTAAAGCGCCACTAATCAATAGATTTAAACCTGCAATAACTGATTTTTTTTTTGGCCACATGGGGCAGCATAAACAAGTTGTAAAAACAACAATGACATATCATCACCTTTTAAGTTGATATTGCAAACTATCAGAAAATAGTTGCTTATTTACACATCCAGCAGTTACAGATCAACATTATCATTCATTTAGAGTCATGTTTCTGTCCACCTGATGGATGTAAGTCCAATATTCACTCTCTTTTAGCTCTGTTTTTAGTCTCTACCAACTCCTGAGGAAACTATCTGGCTCTTTAGCTGCTAAATGCTTGAAGAGAGCTGCAGATTTAAGTGACCCCTTTCACAGGGTCACATTGCATTCACATTGTCATTTGATACATATTGATTAATATTATAGCTGCTTTATATTACCAATAAATCACATGACTACCTTCTTATTAGTGAGGAAGGGGCAAGAAAAAGGGAGGATTATGTTTTTTTTCCCTTTTTGAAGTTCGCTTTTTGTCAGAATTTGTTAGGCTACAGTGGCTTGATTTGCTCTCATATTATTCACACTATATCACTTGCATATTAATTTCCACACAGTTAATTCAGTTTTTCATCCAGTCCTTGTATGTGAAGGTGGAACTGTTGTTTGTGGTAAAAGTTCTTGCTTTGTTACAACAGCTGTAGGCAGGTTGGGGGAACTGTTTCCACATAAACTGTATGTGTGTGCCTCCACTTCCTGCTGGAGTCGCTTATTCTCTCTACATGCAAACGCGTTGTTGATTGTGATTCACCTGCTTTTCTGTTTTAGATACATTTTTAACCACAGTGGCTGTGTTTAATAGTTGATAATCCACAAACTCAGACACCTGCTTGAGTGTGTGTAATGTAATCATTAAAGACAAAGGAATCCAGAAAAGACTGACATTTGAGATGCTGGAGCAAGTGAATGTTTGCCATTTGGCTTGACTAATTAATGATGATTAATCGATAATCAAAATGCTTGCTGATTAACCCTATAACGCCAATTGTATCACATTTGCTATGTGAGTTTCTGAGACCTCAACCTCATCAACATGATCAACACAGTAGCCATCCTTTGAATGCCATATCCAAAATGGCTACTGTCACGTAGCAACTCGCAGGTTTTTGGCAGGTACATCTTTGCTAATTTTGAAAAAGTTACAGTAAGAATAACATTTGCATTGTTATTAATATTTCAATCTGAATATTTAGTGTATTGAAGCAACTTATAATTAATATTTGGAACCTTATTTTATAGTCAAATTGTGTTGAAAATGTGTGTATAAAATATGATACAGCAGGTATATAAGGTAATTTATCTGTAAATCCCTCAATCGTCATTGTATTGCATTTCATGATGCAACCTGCATGATGCCTACCACAATTCCAAATACACTGTTTTGATTATTTAATTAAACTAATTAAAGATTGAAATGTCATCATTAAGATATATTTAGAGGGGAAATTGAGATATTTATGGGTTTTTTTTCTTTGCAACCTTCTCTCATGATAATCACTTGGATGTTGCAATGACTCACTTGCTAATAATAATTGTCATAACTCAGGACAGGACAAACTTTGCAACAATGATACTACTGTGACACAAAATAAATGTGTCTACCATCAGACATTTAGCCATTTAATATGTGTATCCTTTGGGTCCGAGGGATCATAGCCATCATGCTTAGTGCACAATGACAGTGTTGTCCTCCCAAGTACTGATTATTTTAAATGAAACCTAAGCCTTACAGCTCACTGCTCTGTAGCTGTTTTTGACTTTTTTTCCCCAGCCCTAATCCAGTAAAATGTGTAATAGTCTCTTTTCTTGTCTTTACTTGACCCATCATTAAAACAAGTTAAGCCTTCAAATTGCTTGATTTGTCTGACAAAACAGTGCAAAACCCAAATCCCATTTAAATACAGTATTATAATATCAGGTCCTGTACTGAATGTTACTAATGGATGGCCTCCACAAATTGAATGAGTTTAAAAAAAAAGATATAAAATCTCTAATTTCTTTTGAAGATGTAACTAATGTTGCTTGACTAACTTGCATTTGCTATCTGTAATGTGAAATCAATGTTTTGTGCATGTAAATCATGTGTTGTGAATTTCTGTGTTCGTCTGTGTTTATACTGTGTTATTCTTGTGCAAAGGTCTCGTTCAAAAAATAAATCTTCATCTCAATGGGACAATCTGGTTAAATTGATTAAATAATAATAGGATTAAATAAAATAAATTGAGTAATCATTTAAGCACTACATTATATATGCATTGTGTTCATATGTGCACATACACTTTATTGCTTCTCCCTTTAGACACTAGTATCTTCATCCTTACCCATCTCACAATGCAATATGGAAAATGTGCTAAATCCCTTCAGTTTACACCCATCACTATATCACAACGCAGTAAATAAAAATTTCAGATGAAATTATTTGTCTTTTGTGGTTACATAGTGCTGGTACCAATGTTGGCTAGTGGCGGGGGCCACCTGTCTCAGTCACACCAGCATTTACAATAGGAGATTTTCAGACTGAAATCAATTCTTGTCAATAAAATTGCCATAAATACTGGGTTTGCTAGTGGTGGCGGGGTAAATCCATGTACAGCGTTTGTTTAGAGTTCAACTTTGGTGAACTTTGACACACAAGTGTGTTCTGTTGACCAAGTGCAAACTGCCGACAGTGCTGACCTTTGAGAGAACAATGAAAAAGACAATCCAAAATAGCTATATCACACCATCCATCTATTTTCTTCTTCTTATCCGGGGCCGGGTCGTGGTGGCAGCAGGCTAAGCAGGGTTGTCCAGACGTCCCTCTCCTCAGCAACGCTTTCCAGCTCCTCCTGGGGGACCCCAAGGTGCTCCCAGGCCAAATGAGTTATATAATCCCTCCAGCGTGTTCTGGGTCTGCCCCAGGGCCTCCTACCAGTTGGACGTGTCCGGAAAACCTCTAAAGGGAGGCGTCCAGGAGGCATCCTGATCAGATACCTGAACCACTTCAACTGGCTCCTTTCGATGCGAATGAGCAGTGGCTCTACTCCGACCTCCCTCCGGAGCATCACACCATTAAATTTTATAAAACCCAGGGCTGTCCTAGTATAAACTACTTCACAAACGAGATGCGGCATGGTTTGCAGGCAGTTGTAAGACAGGAGTGGATGTATTCCTTTAAATCAACTATGTTAACTTTTATTATCTGGTTAGTGGCCGAGTCGTCACGGTGTCACCAAGCTTCCAACACCACCTATTTTTTTGTCCTGAAAAGGTTCAAACATAAATACCACCACAAAAAGAACATATCTGGCAACTTCAACCCAAATCTGCTGTTGATGTTTTCGGCCTTGAAAATCTAATGAGGCAAACCCTAGTACAGACACACACACACACACAAACACACATGCTACCCCCAAGAAATCATACAAACACACTTTCCATAGTCCCCAGCAGGAGTTTGCTGGTGCGTGTGGTGGAGGGGTATGAATGGGAAGGCAGCAAGGTGGTTGCATATTAGCTTATCTAGCAGGCCCAGGCTCTGTACTTGATTGCCACTGAACCCTTGCACAACCTCTAATTATATGCAAATCTTCAGGAGGATTTGGAGGAACGGGTGTGCATGTGTATATGTCTCAACCATTTATGTGTTTCTCTTGTTACAGATGTGCTACATACAGTATATGTGCCTCATTTTTTGCTTTATAACAGTAAAACTTAACACAATAAACACATCATAGAAGCCCTAATTGGCAGGCCTAGAAGGCGGAGGGAAAACACAAGTTTCTTTTTTCATTACAGGACATTTTTTGTATTTGGTAAGTTGGTGAGTCACATGCACTTTAAGATTTCCTGGCTCATTTTGGGCAAATCAAATCTTTGACATTTAAGTTTGTGAGGACTGGACTACCTTGTGTGCTGCAGCACCAAGTGATTAAGACTGATTAGACGGGTGTATTTTTAGGCAAAATCTTAAATGCATGTCCTTTCTTTCAGGTGTCTGCTTCTCCATGCTCAATAAAAAACTGTTTCACTTCCTTTGCCTGCATTTTCTCTCTGCCTGTTGACATTTAAAGGAGTGACCTTATGGATGGCAAAAAATTCAACATTCTGACATTAATTAAGAGCAATGGAATGCTCAGTCAAGAATCCCACAGGATTACCTTTAAGATATCAGCGGTACAGGGCAGATGACACATGCTGGGTCACAGTGCCGGTGAGCAGGACTGTCTACTTGTCCATCCATGGCACTAACACTGTTCGGATTTGGCACAATGATAAACAGCAATATCACTGAAGAATTACCCAATTAGCAGCTGTTTCAGATTTGATATTGATGAACGCTGGATCATCATGGATCATGGCATTAAGCTGCTTGGGGCCCCCATGGCAAGAATGAGCTGGCCTTTATTAACCCCCCGTTCCACCCACTCTCTGTGCACTGTGTACAGTATACCTATGCTGGAATATAGTCCCAGGTTTGTTTTGTGGTAATTTGATTTAACACAAATTTAGTAATATGTACCTTAAGTGCAGTATGAGTGTAACCTTTAAACTAGATTTTGACGGAGGGCCCCTCTCCAAGACAGGGCCTCAAGATAAGGTACTAAAGCAGGATCCACCTTAAGGCCCTTAGCATGTCAGTGGATATTTGTTTGTAGTTAATCAAATAACTACATAACAATTGCCACACATATGCTGGATAATTTATACACTGATTCCAGTATCATTTTTATGGTTATGATTAAGCATCTCAGAGCACCTGGTCAAGGTTTGAGAAAGATTGTGTCTTGGCTAAATATTAAAACAGTCAATGCTGACTTGAAGCATGTTAACTTTTTCAACATTTAATCAAAACCTCAGTCTGGATGGCAGTTTTGTATAAACATTATTGGTCCCCAGAGGTTGAATCCTACTGACTTTGGTGATCCCCTCTAGCACCACCATGATGTTGACATTTGTGGTTTTGAGTGAAATATCTCAACAGCTATTGGATGGACCCGATGAAATTTGTTACTCTAAAGATATTCATGTTCCCCTCAGGATGAATTGTAATAACTTTGGTGATCACTTTTCATAGTGCCATCACCAGGTAAAAAGTTTTATTTGTCCAATACTCACTGACAAAAGACATTCCCATCGACCTGGCCACGCCGCCAACCTGAGCAGCACGTGACAGCTACCTCATGGAAAAAATAGGCGAGACGCTGAATCTCTAGATGAGCCTCGCTGAAGACACGCGTCTCACACTGTGAGCCTGTGGCTGCTCTAACCTGTTACCATGGACGCCAAAATGAAAAGCATGAGGTTCCATGACGCACACGCGCTGCTCAGGTCGGCTGTTAAGGCTGTAGACTTTTAGGCATATTTTCAATACATAAAGGATTCAGTAATTTCCCACCTGAAATTAACATGGAGAGGACTTTGAAACAGCATTTAGACCTTTTTTTAGGGAAATAAAATGTACAGACAATATAACTGAACCAGTTAACAGTCAACATTTTATGCCTTTTATCTGTAAGCACTTATTGCATTTAAAAAGCCATGGAACATTTTACCATACCGACGACTGATACAGCTAGAACTGCTGACTCCAGGGATGTAACAGTACAAGCAGCAGCACAGTATCCAAGATAGAATCAGTAATTCTGTTTTATTTGGTTGGCTTGAGGGCCTTGGGGCTTATTGATTAAATCATTATCACAACATTGATCTGTCCAGATCACAGAAACAACCAGCACAGCACTTAGGGTGGCTCTGCTGTAACTATTGCTGTGACTACATATTATTAAAGGGGGACTGAATTTGTATTGAACTGACTTAAATTAGTATTAAGCTAATCATAGAACAATTTAAAACCTGAGGACAAAGAAGCCATTTTGTCATGTACACTAGCAGTATTATAAGAATTAGGATATGTTGTATACACAGTTTAGTTTTGTAGTAATCACCAGCTTTTCATAACTATCAGCCAAATTGTACAAGGACAATTCAAGTGGTCGAATGCACTTAAAGAACAAACAAGTGAATTTTTTCCCAGAAGTTGACATTTCTTACCATCGTCCATGACTCACAATACACATGGTTACTTACAAAATCGTATTGCTGTTTGCAAAAACAATGTCAGTTCAATATTAAATCAATAAAGAAGACATTATGAGATAAATAATATGAATAATTGTGTAAAATATATAAAGTAACCAATATATTTCACTATCAACCTCGTGATAGTGAAATGTTATTTCATCTTTCTTATTTTGAGTTTTGAGCTGCAGCACAAGAATCGGTGACTGCTGCAGGTCAAGAACTGGGGACTGCTGTAGCTCAAGTGTCCGCCGGGCCGCCAACTGGGAACCCGGAACAAAGCAGCCAATGTCCTGAGCCCTTACAGCCAGAACCCAGCTGTTGGACTCCACTTAGTCCCAGACGGAGATTCACAGAGGAAGCTTGTGCTGTGGACTTGTGCAAAGTCAAAGACTGTGTACAGAATCCAGGAGAGAGTGTTACAGACTACCAGCTGAGACTGTCAGAAGT
The DNA here is from genome assembly GCA_005408345.1 of Macquaria australasica. Lineage (NCBI taxonomy): Eukaryota > Metazoa > Chordata > Actinopteri > Centrarchiformes > Percichthyidae > Macquaria > Macquaria australasica. Next base: position 155,816 of record SEMN01000798.1, on the reverse strand, counting down.
TTTCAAGTCCACAGTGGTTTGACACCACCAGGAAATCCAGCTAATGGCAGCCCCTACGGACAATTGGTTAGTGGAGGGCTCTCTTCCAGACATTAAGAAACATGTTCAGAAAAACTGTATTCAACTGGAAAGGGCGTCTGACGTGCTCGCACATACTCGGCATGCAGAAAAAGTGGTTGCAAAGAACATGGAGAAAACCGACAAAAAAAAAAGAAAACCTGGGTAACAGGTTACAGATGGCCCAACTGCAAGTCTATGAACAGACATTGCAACAGAACAGTGGAAGAGGCAGAGCAGGAAACCAGGTTAGAGTTCGAGAACAAGGACGGTAACTTGATGCGATAGATGGTTTGTTACACAGAACCATGTAAGAAGTTGTCCTTGGGAACTGTTTGGAAAAGGGCAGGCACTATCAAAAAATACTTGGCAGGTGATTGTGTTAACCATCTGTCTATCACAGGTTAACTTCAACCAATCAGGTCAACGAACCATTTGACGAAGCCAAAGCCAGTCAGGGGAAGAGCGAAAACATCTTTTCCATCGAGAAAAGCCTTCAGTGTCGTTCCGTGTTTTTGCTTTTCTTTCAGTGAAGACATTTCTGATATAACTGATTCTATAGCAGCATCTACCTAACCTATTTAGGAGTCGCTTCTCGCTGTTGTCACACCTAAACTACAGCCTAAAGCTGCCAGTAGTTCCTCATAGGATGCTGATTGGTCCGAACCACTGTGGTTCTGCCACAAGCGAATTATGTGAAGCCTGGCAAGATGGATTCTTGCATGATCGGGTGTTCTCATGAATCCAGCTGCCTTGCAAGGTAATGAGGATGGAGCTTTTCCAGAAAGCGGCCAGAGGGCTGCTACCGTTGTGGGAGCTTTAAACACTGGGTGAGAGACTGTCCTGAACCAGAGTTTGAAGGAGGGAGAGGAGGAAAGGGGGGTTGGGGGGGGGGGGGGGGGTGACTGACTATCAGAGGAGACTGAAGGGGACTGGAGAGAAAAAGCACACAGACACACACACACACGACAATTCTCAGATCACAGAAAAGAAGATAGCTAAAGATAGCCTATAGCTAAAATTCTAGTTGCAGGAAAAGAAACAGAATTTTTAGCAGACTCTGGTGCAACACACTGTTTTAAAAGCGAGTGACTGGTGTGACCCTCCTACGAGTGGCAGGACAGTGGAAACTGTAGGAGCAGGAGGCACAACTGTAAAAGAAAAATTCACTACGCCTTTCTCAGTAATTGATTTGGAAACAGGATAACAGGCAAGAAAACATTCTTTCTTATTTCCTTCCTGCTGTTACATAAATTTAATGGCACAAGATCTGATGTGTGAATTTGGCATTGTGATAATCTGTACAGAAAAGGGTCTGCAAATAAAGCGCAAGGAAAACATGTCTTTACAGGGTGTGAACTTTGACCCCATCCCTCCTAAGTATATTTACTCATGGGATTTGGGATTTTTGCAAAACTGCATGTAAAAGGGGTGGGGGTAAATCACATCCACCCTGAGGGTTTGCACTATACAGTATATGTTCCACACACAGCAGATGAACACTTTGACAAACACTAGTTCAGAGAGGTTAAAGAGTCAGGGTTGTTAAGTGGAGCTAATTTATTTTGGGGTTAATGGGTTTTGTGCAATGTCTGTACAGAGGACTGATGAGATTAAAAGATTTTTCAAACAACATATTGATCCACTTTAAGAAAGTCATCTTCAGTAACTTCACTCCATCAACAGTGTGTATTTCTTACAGTGTTCAGATGAAGATAAGAGTGTACAATTAACACTATGGTGTCTGTATGATTTGTTAGCTGGCTTTGTCATTTAAACCCTCCAGCACAGCTGTAAAGATGCCTGCAGCAGGCTTCCACTCGTCCAGCTGCTTCACCTCCTGGATCTCCTCTTGTGTGTCCAGCAGCCTCTTTTTCTCTAAGTACGGCACGCTGTCAATAAAGGCAAACATCATGTTTGAACAGTGTTATCTTATTTCCTCGCTCTACCTTTTCCTTCTGTTCTATTCAAATGTTTTGTATAATTTTTAACCTTCAAATCAAGACACATTAAAGTCCTGTGTAGGTGTGTGTGCCAGCATTGAGGCAGTTTTTACATCTAAAGACAAAAACAGCAGTAGAAAAACTCTCAGCTCCCCAATGACTATAAAAGCATCAAATAAAGTACTTAATGAAGTATAATGTTATACATACTTTGGACATAATAATAAGGAATACTGTAATAGCTTTCAACTCACCGTGTCTTGGTAGAAGCCTGGAGAGGGATGAAGGTATCTGTTTTGACATGTGACCTTGTCCTGAAATAAGGATCAGTTCAGTCAAAGTAGTTTGGTTGTGAAACTGTCGGTCAGGAAAAAAATAAAAACCAGAATACAAAATACTAAGTCACATGCTGTTGACTTCAGCTCTTCTCCACTTCACTGATAAAAGTTGAAATACCACCATCTGCTGGACAGGAGAGGTAACATTGCTGTAACGTCACAGTGTAGAGAGGAACACAATATGGTTCAATATGGTTTGGGGTTTGACTCCTCCTGGAGCCCACAAGGGCACTCAGGGCTGTGAGGCACATACAAGCATCCACCAAAAGGCACTCTGTATATATTTAGACTCAGTGCTATTCTGCTGCCATATGACTATATAACGTATGAACTTGTCATATTGCTGTATTTACTTGTACCTTGAACACATCTAGCTTCTGCAAATAGAAATACATTTGGTGCTGTAAGGCAAAATTGTCAAAGCTAATTTCATTCTGAATATAAAGTATAAAAATCAACACTATGGTGCAGTTTTTTGTCTTTTTGTTTCCCAATATCTACACCTGTTTGAGTTAATTCAGTATTGTAGGCAGTTGTGACAGAGATGCCACAGAGCATCAGCTATGATGGATAAACTGCACTCTTTAGTGAAAGACTTGATTAAACTCTTTCACTTACAAAAGTTCCATTCAGCAACTTTCGTGACATATTCACTTTTTTAGTTCGTTCTTTCGTTCCTTTTTTACTTTTGTCTCTTAATTTCATAATCTATGGGAAGAAGCTATGAGAAAACAAACAGGAAAAAGTCGTGAATCTTGGTACTGATCAGTTCACACAGCCCAATTTCTCAAAGTTGGGAACACAGGTCCACATTTATGAGCAGATCATGTGACCTGACATAATCACATCCACCACATATATCAGATCAAAAAGACAATCTTTGGTGCTAGGGTAACAGCTAGCTTACTTTGTGTTGTAGTAGTAGCATGATGTTTCCATCATGAAACATTTTAAGAGCACTGATGCTTAACTTATCAGAACAATAATGCATGTTATTAAGTCATTAATATACATTTGCATTCTTCACAAACAATCTCTCACCCAACTATGTATTTTTTTCTTTTTTCTTTTTTACTGAAAATATATTTTTGAATAATCAGTTTGTTTAAAAGAAAAAGGCCATGTCATGGAAAAATTGGCTGATCTTGTTTATATATGACTTCTTGAATCTCATAGACATGTGAGATGGTACGAAAATTAGCCTTTGCTCGAACAAGTGTGGAAAACGTTTTGGTTAGATCCCAAAAATGTTTTGAACCTCAGTGAAGCTGAAGAAGTAGATATGCACAGTGTAATAGTGTAGACTGGAAGTTAAAAGACAAAATATGACTTACTTCCTTGTTGCTAGGAAACATGAGGGGGATACAGTGCTGGTGTTTTGCAGCTGATTACTGTAATTATGGATTTTGTCAAAACTGCAATTACTATGAATGTTGCTGTTATAATGTAACTGTTGTTACTACCTGCCTTTAATATTAGCAAATTACACAACAGTTGATTAGATCTTGGTAAACCGAAGAGCTAGACAGGTTTATATTACTGTGAAACTGTTTAGATAAAGTGTTACACACCTGAATATGCTGCAAGGTAATGTTGAGCCTAACTTGTGGAAACCAGGGCTGTACTCAGCGGAGCAGTAAGGTCTGGCCTCAGTTAGTGCATGGCAGGGGAACGTACCTGTACGTAAAAGACAGACAAGAGCACATGTGATAGATATTTACTCAGAGTACTTGTTACTACAAAATGCCCCAAAAAGATAATTTTGTAATCATGTATTATAATATTATAATATCATTAGTATATAATATTAGTATATATAGTATTATAATATTTGGATCTCCCCCTTTTTCATTAGCCATGCTCATTTGGATTCAATCATCACACCCCACTGGTAATGTTATGTTGTTTGTTTCCCGTAACTTAGCTCAGAAGGTGTATCAAATATTAAACTGATACATTTTATAGACTTACTTTGTTTTTTCCTACTTTTGAAGACTTCACTGGTTTGAGGTGGGGAGTCCTGCACAGGACAAATTTCCTCAGCGTGCACTGTGTGAGCTTGGGGCTGGTTGAGGCTGGGGTTCAGCATCCGTCCCTCCTGCTCCTTCCACTCCATGTTCTAAACAGGAGAAGATATTAATATACACACTTACAACAATAAGCTTGGCTCCCCCAAGTACTCTGAACTGAGCTGGGAGATGTTCAAATCCCTTTACAGACTGGGAAACTCTAGACTTGTACAACCAGTTGCTTCTATGATTCTGACCATTGACCAACGCTTTCACTGATGAACTCCCAGGTGTTAATATTACTTACTGTAAGTGCATATCAAGCAGCTCCTGAGAAAGAATAATACTCAGTAAAGCTCTCCCTTGGATAAATAATGATTAGAAAACAGTGCAGAAAAAGCTTCTTGATTGGAAAAAAAGGATTATTAGTTGCTATGCAACACTGTTCAAAATGCCTACAGGGACAGGGAATTGAGCACATTATGGCATTGGCCCCTTTCCAAACAAAAAATTAGAGGGTATGCCAACTTCTGGCAATGCTGCTTTCACAGAAGAGCTGTAAAAAGGCCAACACTGACACATATAGCTTATCAGTGCTAAAAATGAATCCCCAAGGCAGCTGATACTGATGCCACTACTCACACACACTTTGAAGGTGTGGGCACAGCCTTGAAAAGTCATTTGAAAGTGAACAGTAGAGCAAACCTTCAACAGGTGGATACTCTTGGGAATTATCAGTGTACCAAGGGGCAGACAGTGTCAGTGGAACCACTGAACAAGGTCACACCTCAGGGGTCAGTCTCATGTCATGTGACGATCGCATACAGAACATCGCATACGATTTAAAGTGCTGGATCCCAGGTTTTAGGCAGGGAGTATATGAATGTGCTGCAAAAATGTTTCTGGAAAGAGGTATGCCTCGTTAAAAAAAAACTGATGGCTGCACACTGACTTCAAACCGTCACTTTATTTAAATAGAAAGTATTTCGATCCTGATAAGATCTTTGGATCAAGTGTTTTGGGTTACCACACCCATACACTATGTTTATTATTTATTAATAGGCTGCTGTGTTGTAACAGGTGTGGTTAAAGGGTCAGGTTCATCAGGTTCAGTTTGCTTGTCATGGGGAGTACCCAGTTAAAATCCCAGTTACCCTGATGATGCTTTGGGATGTCATCAGGGTTGTCTGAGCTTATAAACTACACATTTTCAGTAGTAAGCCCACGTTTCAAACAGGAAGTGTGGAGTTTGAAAGTTTATAGGCAGATAGGGTCTAAACAAAGGTGCTACTGAGGTGCATTATAGGAAACGTAGGATCCACTGTTTTCAGGACCTTTACCCATACTAGCGGTAAAGATATCCCGCCCTCTGCTGCTTTGATTTTGCTGCAAAAATAAGGCAATGAATAATACCTTGGCAAGATGGCTTAGTTTGTGTGAACAAAGGACACCACTACTTTAACGTTAACCCATGAAATGAACTCAATGCACCGTTCAGCAGCTGAGATTGTTGGGAAGTAAAAGGGAAATACCGGAAACCATTCAGATAGTTTTTGTATTGATGTGGGACTTTATTTCTAACCTAACATTTCCTAATTGCCCTAACACTGTAGAATTAACCCCAAAGCACAGGAAAAGTAAGGTTTCACCTGGTGGTTCAGATGGCCAAGGGAAGGTTGCGCCGGAGGGAGGAGGAGAAGCTGTGCCGATCCTTGATGAGCTTTTTGGGTGTGATCGGTCCCACGTGGAGGCTCTGCTTGGCTGTTATCTTTCTCTCTCTCTCTCTGGATGATAAGGTCTTCTCTCACAACCACTTAGTCGGGTGTGAGTGGAAACGCAAGGGCAGCATTTGTCAGATGTTGTTTTAGTTCTACGTTCATTACAGTCCTAACTGTGGTATAGTTAGGACACAGACGTTGCAGTAGACTGGAGCAGGTTTCTTCCAAACTGGTAGCAGCCACTTAGGAGCGCTTGCAAGGTTTGCTAGATGTCGGCCTTCAGTGCGTTCTATCGGTCTCAGACGTCCAACTGAGTTCCAGGCGAGTGGGCACATATAGAGGGGCTTGCGTGCCAGGAAGGCAGTAGAGTGGATGGAGCAGAAGAAGGAGCAAGTGAGCTGAGAAGGGAAAAGTTGAGTGTCAACAGCATAGAGCAGAAACAGAGGAAGTGAAGAAGAGAGGAAGAAGAATCCTTTGATTTCTCCTGTTGTTATAGTCTCTGCTAGGTGTGCAGTGTCTGTCACTCCTCCCATCCCCAAATCTCTCTTGTCTTAATCTGTTCTTTGTTCCAATTTTCTTGTTAACAAATTAACAAAGTTTCCCACATGCCTGATGTCCCCGTGTTTAAAAGCTTGGCCTCCTCAGCTGCTGAAGGATACTAAACGCCTCTTATGAATAAACAGGATATCCTTGCACCTTGATATCACCCACTGAGTGATAACTGCAGGCCAGTGTTAACCTAGGTAGAAATGACCAATCATCTTGCTGATTTGAATCCTTTTGTTCAGTTTGGTTCCAAGATTCGTACTCACTGACTATGTAGTTTGCTCTTTTTGTCCAAGATAAGCACAGTGCTCAAATGCACTTCAATATGTACATTAGTATGCAATTGCATCACCGTGGCATTCAACACTGTCAGTTCAGTAGTGAGTTTGTTCTTGTTTCAAACTGTTACACGCAGTTCAGTATAAAACTAGGCCTATACAAGCACTGTTTATGAGGTTAATAGCTCATCCACCTATTTGCAACATAGGTATTACATCATGATTGTTTCTGTGGTTTTCACTGTCTTTTAATAAGTTTTTAACCAGGAAGTAACTTTACGTCCTGCATATCATGCCAGAACTGACAATGGCACTTTAAATCCCCAGCAAGGAGAGATCCAATGCTAAAACTACTGATTCGCTCAGTAACAATTATGATCCAGTATAATCAGTTTAGTCTGAAGATTATGTGCTAGATTTTTGAATACTGAATACCTCTAATGGTCTGTCGAGAGTACCTCCACCTGGCCTCAGATGCAGTATCAGAAAGTTTAAAACCAAATAAAAACAAACAATGATGTCAGAAAATGTCGAGCAATGACGAAGCAGTATCCTCAGTCCTCTGCATCACTAGTTGCCGTACAGACGCGGCAGTCTGTCTGTTTTTACCTGTCTTCCCTTCCTCCTCACCGGCCTCCTGACTGTCTCTCACTGACACTGACACAACGTCTTGATGCCTCACAAAGTGGCCGTTGGTGCTGTCATATCACCACATGTTTTGGGGAAGAATAACACAGTGACATCGTGGTGGTTAAGTGTCACAGCAACAAGGACATGTCCTAGAGTGAGTTAGCAGAAGTGTGTGCGTGTGTGTGTGTGTGTGTGTGTGAGAGATGAGGCTGAAGAGGATCTTGAGCTGCTTGAGAATGAAAAGCTGCACTGCAGCAATTGTCTGTAACATCACAGGAGGGCTGAGTGACAGGCTCAAGTGTCAGACCACAGAGCTCTCACATGAAGATGTTCTGAAAGGAATAAGATGGCAATTTAGACTTCTGCCTTCTTTTTTTAAAAATTTTATTGAGCACTTGTCATGCTGTGGAGGAAATGGGAAGGCATAAATGATGCAATAAACTGTAAATGGCCTTTTACTTGTTGGAATCGTTTTCACGGTTCATCCCAGTATATCCCAATTTATTTCTTCAGTTAATTATCTCTTTAATTTAAGCTATTAGGCCTGATCTGTTAGAATACTCACCACAGAGTGTATGCGAGTATATAGAGGTTTCCTGTGATAGCAGGCTGATGAATAAATAAGACACCTGTTAAGTCAACACACCAGCATAAATGTAGACTAATTTTAAAAGTCTTAAAAGTGTGCACAGGCCTTTTACTATCTGAGGATCAGTTAATTTCACTGTAACTCAGTACATAATTATTGCTAGGCCTACCATATTATCCTCCCATTACTATGAAGTCGAGTAACATGTTAAGAGAATCGTCTCTCATGAGGGAATCATTTGTGGGATCCTTGTACTGCAAAGGTTTTCCTACTTACTGTGTGGTCCGGTGTCCACTGTGCGGTGTGTGACGTTACTTCTGCAACTCGTCAGTATGACGAATATGTGTGATAAATTACCCCCGGAAATTACACTTAATAATTTCTGTTGTTTTATCAGCCAATAATGTGCGTCTGTGTTGAAAATATAACGCAGCAGTTTGGTCAAAAGTCGCAGCCGTAGCTATCACAAGCTGTTGCTAGGCGACAAGGTCCAAAGCGTCAAGTTAGGCAGAATAGATATCTGAAATCCGGGTTATAGCACAACTTTCAAAATAAAACTAGGCCTGAGGTAGTACATATTTCCGATAACGTTTTTTCAATCTGAAAACGGTCTTTTTACAGCATTTCTTACTTGTTATATCGACCTTGGCAGGCCGCCATTTATAATAATCTGCCAAAAAAAAGAAAAAAAAGAAAAGAAAATACAATTTGTGTACAATATGTACCATCATTTTAAGCCATCTGAATGCTGTATACGAACTTTTTCTTATACTTTGTTTTAAAGGCCCTTATATGTTGTCATTGTATTTATTTCCATGGCCCTGGTAAACACTATGGGAATCTTGCTTTAAAAGTCCTCCATAAATAAATAAATGATTATTATAATTATTATTACAGTACAGTGCCACATTCAGTTCACTTCATCTTTATTGTAATTATGCTTGCAGACAACAAAACATAGACTTATCCTTCCAAGATGTGCAATTTTCTAAAAAAATAAAATAAAATAATACTAATAATAATAATAAAAATAAACAGTATATAATACATAATTGTAAATGTTATGTAAAAATATATTTGCAGGAAGTTTACACTGTAAACACACTGTATCTATAGACAGTAATAGTGCAAAACACATTGACTACAGCTCACAGGGATAATCAGTTAACTTAAAGGGTATTATCTATTTTGCAAAGCAGTATTTCCCATATCTCTAGACACAGCTAAAGCCTCTGTGAATTGGTGATTATTGCATTAGGCCTACTCTATGGCACTTGCAATTACAGGCAATTTATAAAAGCGTCAGGCGGTGGCGCCAGTGTCATAGTTTACACTGTATGCCTCAATCCAAGCAGATGGTTCAGTTTCTTTGAAGTCATCAATGAAACAGTATTTTTTACTTAGTTTTCTCCAAATCTAAATGATCACTTTCTGTATGATAATTGTCTTTTGAGAGTATTGATCATTTGTGCGTAAGACAATATTTCAGTAATTCTGGACTTTATGCTTTGAAGCATGTACACTATATTGCATTAAATGATGGATCTGATCACTTTGTCCAGGTGAACATAGCAAAACGAGTTGTAGTGAATTGGTTACATACTCAGCAGTCACAAAAATGAAGTCGTCTTTCTAACAGGGGCATCAATCACTTCACCCAGAACCATGCGCAAGTTCCAAATGCTCCACGTGATTTGGCATCCTAATGATCAAAACTACACTGAGAGTGGTCCCTGTAAAACTAGAAATTTGAACACACGCACACACCAGCTACACGCACACACGAGCACATCGGGTGCTGCTATTTTAAATCCACTTGTTCACGCGCCGTCCTGCGCTTTCTGCTGCGCTATCTGATAGGTTTGTCAGGGAGAGAAAACTACATTTATTAACGCGTTGTGGATGAAGTGACAAGGAGGTTCTCTCATAACACCATGGCAGCACAGATACAGCAGAGCTCCGTCTGCCGCTGCTGAATGGATTACCTTCAGATTCACCTCTCCCGGATGGTTTTGCGCAAAGCCTCCTTGTATTAGTTTCCACTCATCTCTGAGGAGACCGCTGCCTTTCTATGATTACATGATCACCTCACCAACACTGTGGACACTGATCGCCGGTCATGCCAAGTGCACTGATTTGAGACCAGCTTTGACTTCAGAGTCACATCCCCGCTGCTGGGCGGACGCACGGCTGATCATCTGGAGAGGTTTTCTGCAACAATTTGTTGCAAACATTGTGAGGGGCGAAGTCATGGTGCCGGTACCGCATCGGCTTCTCATGGCACCGTGAGAACTTTCTTCCTGACTCCCCCCTTTTTTCCCCTCTTTTTGTTTTAGATGTTTGTCAGCGGGATCGTGCTTCTTTGGGAAATTATCCACCGTTTCCCCTTTCAATTATGTTCACTTTTGCTGCCTTCTGCTACATGCTGTCTCTGGTTCTCTGTGTGTCCCTGATCTTCTTTGCAATATGGCACGTAAGTACCTTAGAATTGGTATATTTTGAGTAAGCCTATCGTTTTTTTCTGTTTGATAACCAGCGGATAGTCTGATCATCGTAAATGTGTGCATATTGGACGCGCAGGTGTGATGCTTGTGCGTAATATTGCTACATAGCCCACAGCCCCGAGAATTCATTCATTTCAAATGTATCTTTTCGTAGCTTGTACACTGGTAACACTGCAGGGTAATTTTGTGGCAGATATTTTCCTCAACACGACAGGTGCGCACCTGTATCTTCGGCTCCTGCTCCATCATTCGTATGCATCCATCGTTTTCACCACTTTGTCACAATTGTACCAGCCTTTCCTCTTATTTGGCTACTTTACACATTCATGCTGACCCAATTTGATATGCAGAAATGCTTGCAATCCTGTGCAGCATCCTAGATCAATTAAACAACCTTCCTTCCAGATCAATTAGGAAATCTTGTAGAGTGTAATCTCCCCCTCTCATCTCTGGGCTCTGCTCCCTCTGCCTTTAATCAAGCCTCAGCTCAGCTATAAAACCAGTGCCAATATGACTGACTGCATTATGATATTTGAATAATCTAATTATTTGCTCCCTGAGCAACATCTCCATCATGCAGGGCCTTATGTAAAGACAGATTTGGGTCAGGTCTTTCAGCTTATTGCCCAGAGTCTGCCTTTTGCATGGAAACAGCAACGGACCTAATGCACTTGGGATGACTGATCCTCTGGCAATTACAGCTAATAGTCGGTCTGTCTGTCTGTCAGACAGTGGCCCATGTGTCTGCTCACAGAGCAGAAACAAAGAGACTAGGACAGTGAGAGTGCAGACACCCATGATAGTACAGTTAAATCTGAGTGGTTATGCAAAAAAAAATAAAAAATACAAAACAGACTACATATACAGCACCTTTATGATGCTTGTGACTACTTCACTGATAAGGAAAAACATCTCCATATGTCCTAATTCAATAATAGAGGGACAGAAACCACAACACCTCCTTCAGTTCTGTCTGTGATGTAAATTTAGTTCTGGTGGAAGGATCACAATGGAACACATTATTCTGTAGCTTCAGCAATAATCACACCAGGCTTTATTTTGCATTCTGCTTAAGACGGCAGAAACAGTGGCGATGCCTCCTCCACTGATTCCCGTTCTCACCGACATACAGACATGCAGCATAATAAGCTGGGGCTCCATACTGCGAGGAAACATAATTAGGAAGAGGCTGTGAGATGGGAATATGTGGAGCTGTGGAAGCGTTCAGCAGAGCCAAGGCTGCACGTTAACACCAGCCTCCTGCCAATGTTGGGAAATTTTGGCTGTAACTCTGTCATTTCTATCAGCCGCTTTGGCAGGTAGCCATCTCTCCGTCAGTCTTTTTTTCCCTTTAATTTCAAGAACTCATCTGGTTTCAAAGAACTGCTGAAAACACTGAATCCTGCTGCCACAGTGGCCACTTGACCAAAAGGTTAGATTTTAATGCCCTGAGCAGCAGTGCATTGCTAAAAAGAGCAAGTGTGCTGAGTCAAACTACCCAGGGTAAAATCAAGCTATAAATAAAAACGAGCCAGTGTAAATGAATATAAAAAGACAGTGGCTATTAAACAGGCCACAGAGAAAAGACAATGGGAGTAAAATGAGTAATGAACTGCCCTGACTCAAACATATTACCAGTCCTGTCAGCAGGTAACATGAGCGCCTGAGTCATGGAAGTCAGAGAATGACAAATGACTGCAAACAGAGGGACTTCTGTCATGAATTGGCCATAATCAATCAAACCATATACTGCCAAGTTAATTAGCTCACATGTATGTGCCTTATCTACTCCTGCGCTCATTGCAGGTGCTGATAAATCTTTCATTAACATGTTTTGAAGTAGGGAATCTCACTGAACACAACTCCTCTTCCATTCCCCTCATTTACACTCATATGAAGCTGTTCTGTAAGACCTGCGTAAGGAAAAAAGAGGAGGACATGTTGGCTATCTTTGGAATATATAATATCATTAATCACTTTCCTCTCTGACCATCCCTGGACTCATTGTGGACTAAGGTGTTAAGTAAGAACAGGTCGGGTAATGAGGAAGGAACAGAACTAGACTGTGGCAATATAAAAGTCCATTAAATACACTTTAGGATACACTGGTAACAAAACTACTTTTTGATAACTATGGGGAAGTCATGTTGATGAGCAGCACAGCACTTCAGTGGGAAGTAACTGAATGTATTAACTCAAGTACTATACTTATAGACAATTTTGAGACACTTTTACTTTACTTGAGTATCCCCATTTTATGCTGCTTTATACTTTTACTCCACTATAAATGTCATATTGTTGATACTTTTTTACCACACTACATTTATCTGACAGCTGTAGTTACTACTTCGAAGATTACAATTTCTTTACATAGAAACATCTAATCAATCAAGTATTAGTCATAAACTACCCAACAGTAGCTAAAGTTATAGCAGCACCTTGACCAGCTAGAACAGTAAAATGTGACTTACACATCAGTAAAAATATCTTTCTGGTATTTCCCTCCTTTTTTTCCTGTTGTCTCTCTATGTCTAGTAGATTCATAAAGCCCTGGATAAACTCAATTTTTATCCGCGTCTAAAATTCACTTGGCGTTCTGTCTAAGCACACCATAACAGCAGTACAAGAAGAGAACACAATGTCAGTAAATTGACTCAGATGAATGTCTTTTATACTCCAATATCTTTTTAAAGTTTTCTAACATTATCTGACATTAGCCAACATAAGCTAATGGTCATACCAGACCAAGTAAGTCTGTAGGAGCAAAACCCCTAAGTGTATTGATTTGAGAAAGGTCAGTTTTATTGCATATGAATTCAAGTTTTCATTTTAGAGAGGATGAATGTGCTAGGTCTTTCATTCAGAAACATAAGCAAGCTGAAATTTTAAAGGACACCATTCACATAGTTTTACTGTAAATGCCTATGTATTTGAGTATGAAATCAGTCAGGATTTTTCATCATATTTCAAGAGGGATTCGACAATTTGTTTAATTATTTTAACTTCAGATATTCTATCTTTTCCTCATCTTGTTTGGAGAGTAGTACATTTCGATCCGACAGATAAAGACTATAACTCCTTAACTGATTTTGGCAGCTCAGCAAAACATATTTGTCCATTAGGAATAATGTGTAATATTGACGATAAGCATGTCACACTATTCTCACTGTGGGATATAATGACACTTTGAGTGGTTCACTTCAAACCAGATGCAGCAATCGGCAGAAATCAAGCAATCTGTTCATCACATAAAATACAACACCACAGTCACCCATGGGAGCATTCACACAAACGATTACGAAGCCATTTTAATTAACATACAAGGTGAACTGCGACCTCCCCCGAGCTCTATGGCGCAGCTCCTGGACGGTCTGACTCTACTTGAGTGATTGTCCTCCCATGTAACCACAGCCCCTAATGTGCTTTAAGTGTCATTAAAGCTGGGAGCGAGCCATGCGGTCCTCTGGTGCACCTCTGATAGATGGGAAAGCCCCATGGTGCAGATATGATGTAGAAGTTGTCCTGGCTGCGTGGCAGAGGGCAGAATGTCAAATTCACATCATTTACACTCCCAGTTCGGGTTTCCATTATATTGTGGCAGTTTGCTATTTAGTGTATGGAAGGTGCGGTGAGGTATGAAAGCATATTTTGTATGGATGAAGCAACAAGTGAGGCTGAATTATCAACTGGGCAAAGTGGGCTACTGCCCCAGTACACCAGACCGCCAGGACCCACAGAAAGTGAGAAACCCATAGCTCATTAATTAATGGATCACCAACATTTTAAACTGTATTATTACCAAACAGAAAGCTTAAACAGCAGCTGAAGGGGATTTTCACAACCTGGCAACCCAAAATCTTATTAATTATTGACTAATTGATCTATAAACATTAGTAAATAGTTTACATTTTGGGAAATAAGCTTATTTGCTTTCTTGCCAAGAGTTAGATAAGAAGGTCACTACCACTCTCACATCTGTACGCTGAAACACTACAGCCAGGCAAATAGTGCAGAATATAACCCCTGTAAAACAATAACCTATTGTTTTTGAACTTTGATTTTAAATAAGCAAGATATAATTTTTTAACCTTTGGACATAGTCAGGCTAGCTGTTTCCGCTGTTTCCGCTGTTTCCAGTTTTAAGCCAAATCAAGCTAACCATCCCCTGGTTCTAGCTTAATATTTAGCATACAGGCATGAGAGTGGTATCAGTCTTCTTATCTAAGGCATGTAGGGCTGCAACTCTGGTCTCAACTCGGGGTTGTCATGGTTTTGGTCCACTAATAAACTTCTAAATTTCTAGATATGAGAGCCACTCCATCCAAAGTGAGATAAATGCCGTCTCTCCTAATCAGACCAGGGGGTGATACTGGGTGTGGCACTGGAGGGGGTGGAGGCACTGTGACATCACGTGTGACGATCCTGGAGGTGGATGGCAAGGATGCTGGAAACGTGGGAGACTCTGTGATTGTTGTGACTCCAGTATTGACGGGGGCTGAGTAGAGTTCAGACAGCCTGGCTTTATTGTTGCTGCGGTTGAAGGGAATGCCTTTCCCCATCTCCAAAGGTGCCACGGCCAAGTCTATGATATTGGATTGGTATTGTGGATGTGAAGGCGGCCGATGCGAGGAGTACATGCTGTACATGATTCCCTTCATTTGAATGAGGAACACCCCCCATGCCCCCAACAGGGATTAGGGACATACATGCAATAGATGTTGTGTGTACAGAATAGATTCACAACAGAAAATCATAGTATATACAATTGTGATGACAAAAGTAGATTGTAAAACATAAATGAAGAGGGTGGATCCAGGAGGACAACTGAGTAGCTTCAGTTGTCACCCAGTAAGTAGGATCTGAGCCACACCACCACCTCTCCACCACAGAGACCTGGAAAGAGGACACGCCACACAAGGTAGCGTGAGTCTTACTATTTTAGATTTATGCAAGCATGCGATTAAGCCCGAAGCCCGGTCTACCGTTGAGAAAACTGAGACAAACTGAGGCAACACTACACATCAGGATTTCACGCACACTTCAGGATGGATTTGGAGGGGAGCAGCTCAGCTAGCATCACACTTGGCGGTGCTTCCTGGCTGAGCGTGACTTTGCATCACACTGAGATTTTGACAAGTACAGGGCATTCGCAGGTTTAACAGAGGTGTCATGTGAATAATCATTCACACTGAACAACCATAATGCTCCATCATCTGTTACTGTCTCTATGGTGTTCTAATGAGGGAGCAAAACAAGGTGTTTTTTCAGGTTGCTATGTACAGGAAGCAGAGAGATGCTAAGGGTGTGGGGGCAGTGGAGAAAGACTTTGAGGAAATGCATTGAGAAGAGAGATGAAATGTGGAGGATTAGATTTTTAAATGGCAGAAGATTGATTTAGTTTCAGACACAGATGTGAAAGTGTGGAAGAAAGACTGAAAGTGAAAGCGATATTTAGCCAATAATGCTTTGTGCTACCTTCCTTAGCCTGCCGGAGGCCTAAGCTTGTTCCCGTGATCTGTAACGCCTCAGACATTTACTGTAGGGGTCTGCTAGGGCTAGACTGGTCCAGCCCCGGAGGAAAGGGACAGACAATGTCACAGGAAGATAGATGAAAGGGGGATGAGGCAGATTCTGCTGAAGGAGAGAGGAATGACAGGAGCTGCAGGAGTGATGGGATGATGGAGAACAAAAGGGGGGAAAGGCCAGAGAGACTACAGATTTCTCTTACTGGGAGTTCAGACCAGGACAGATTGGACTGCTGGATAGATGACTGAAGCAGAATACAAAATGATGATCAGACATGAAAAGGCAGATGCAAAGCTGTGAGTAGGCAGCAATACAGATAGGGAGAGAAGGAAGGCAGGGGTGGGAAGGGAAGGCTTAAGTTCAGTGGTAGAATGAGGGAAAAGTCCTGAGATGGATCAAGCTTTTCTAGGAGACAAGCATGTCACATGGGATACAAACTGAGAAATAGATAAAGATAAAGAACGAAATAATTAACAGACAGAAGAACAGACCACTTCAGTCACAGCAAGTAAAGCAAAGTGTTGGGAAGGGCATTCCGTACTGTCTTCAGTTTTGGCTTTCCATTTCCATGTTCTTGTTACAACCATCTCCTGCTATGTCCTAAATAATTGATTCATTAAATATTTACTAAACACTATATAGGAAAACCAATGCAGAGGATGCTATAGTGTGAGATGGAAAAATCAAAAAAGTAATTTCATTCTGGCTGAGTTTAAGTCAGCTGTACAGGGGGTTGGAAGTCAACTTTCTCAACATTGAGAAAAACATTGTTAAATGATCCTAGCAACCTGCACCAGTTTCTGTGTCCGTATACGTCCGACAAGAAACACGAGCAGTCAAGACGTTCAGACGGGTTCTAAACAAGCCAGCCAAATTATTTAAACCACCAAAAACCGAAAGAGAGCACACCCAAAATGTTGGCAGTAATCCGTCACTGCAGAAGAAAACTGTGGGCACAAGTACGGCAAGTATAGCAGGTCAAAGCTTAACCAGGAAGTCAGTCTGTACATTGTGATGTTATGTTCACAACAGACAGTTTGGGTAATAATTTTACTGTCCATCTTGTCTTTCTCTTCCTTGTAAATTTAGCTCACCTAGTGGGTTGTTTAAAACCTGTATGACTGTCTGAAAGCTTGTGGTTCTTGCCACGTCTGACTACTTTTTAGTCACACATTTTCAGATCTCAGCAATGAGTACAATGTTATTATTACAGAAATACTATGAAAATAAAACCCAGGTTCTATGAAACCCAAATCTGGCAAAAGGGGGAATGACATTCAGTAAAGGCCAAAAGCTTGATTCTGAGTACCTTAATGCACAGTGTTGTCTGATAATACTATAAAAGAAAACCCAAGGAAATATAAAGAGGAAGAAACGTGCTTAAAGGTGGAGACATGTCTATAAATGACAGAACAAAAAGAAGTGAATTCAGGTCGTCTTGGTTTTACCTAGCATTAACAATAGCATGCAGAGCCACAGTAATTTTCCACCATGCTCCCCTGAACTGTACAAACTAGGAAGTAGCTTGTGCTCAAGGTGCCCTAGTAAGACATCAGGGGGGAGAAATGCATAGGTGATACAACTGATTGTAATCTCAATGAAGGAAACAGTCAACAGGGCTTTATGGCACCAGAGGCTATAATGGAGGCGGTGTTCAGTATATAGCTGGGTTGGCATAGCATCGATCTGTGTTCATTAACCCCTGCTGGCTCCTCATCCATCATTCTGTCTCCACTGTTTCTAGTGTTCCACTTGTCCTCCCTCCTTTTCCTTTCCAGTTTCTTTCTTTCTTTCTTCTTATTTCAACTGCCACCTCACTGGCTCTTCACATTTAAATAATGACAGATAATTGGCAATGTTTGGTTTGAAAAAGTGTGCAGTTTTTGCTTGCTGTCTTTTTTATTCTTATTCATAAGCTTTGTCATTGATGATGTTACAAGAAACCACAGTACAGGTCTTATCATATTTCGAATGTCTTACGACCAGGCTTGATTAGAGATGATCAGGTTTCCAAAAGCCCTGACTGTTCCCGTTAACCAGCCTGATCATAGACACAGTGCTTGCAACATCAAACAAATCACAATTCCAGCTTTTTCTTTGTGGGTATGTTTAGTTTGTGAACATATCAGGGTCAAGTGATCGCAACAAGACTTGGAAAATCCACTATCGCCTTACTCATACAGTTGTGGATACAGTACAGTCAGTACTGGCATTAGGGGCAAAGGAATAGCAGCATTGATGCTAAGCAAGTTGGTGTAAATAAACAGGTCATTTAAAAAAGAATGCTTGTGACACCTGCTTGGCTCTGTATTAACTGGAGTACAGACAGCAATCCAGTTCTTTCAATTACAACTCATTGGATTTTTCAATATGATTGTCTATCACTTCAATGTCTTATGCTTACAGACTGCCTTTGGGGACTTCCAGTTTGTAGGTTTGAAAAAAAGATGAAACTTCACAATATTGTCTCTCTAACAGCCTGTAAGGTTAAGGAAGCAAGTGCTGCTGGAATCAATGTTTCCATTGTAATGTATCTCCTGCCACTGATTTTAGGACAAACACAAATATTGTCCTGCAGTAATGTCACTGCACCATAATTTCTTGGGCCAGTCAGAAGGTGTTTTATGTAAACAATTGTATATGTGTTGAATGTGCTCAGTTGATGTTCTGTAGAGCTGCACATGTGCGTATTATTTGTCTTTGGTGCCTGAAGTCCTGACAGCAGAATCATGCATACAGAATGCTGATATAGGAATTTTCTGGAAGGAAGAGACTGGTTTGATCTCGTCACAGTGCAGGAAGGGGTTAACTGTGCCAGCAGTGTTTGTAAGCATCAGAGAATCTGCCTTCTCCAGCTGTCTCCCCTGCCAAGGTGTTCAGCACAGATACAGGCCGACACTGACAGGAGCATGGTAGTGATTAAAACACAAGCCAACTCCCAGCACATGGACAGCCAGTGACCTCTGGGAAGTCTGCAGGAGAGGGGATATTTTGATGTTCCATATACAGTCCTAGAAAGGTAAAACGGATCTCAAAATGCTGAGATAGAGAAGCCTAATACATTCAGTGTTGATTTACAGGTTTAAAACAAAAATGTTTGAGGTTTCCTTCTTAGCTTCACTTTTCAAAAACAATATCAACATGTGAAGCGAAGGCGATCCTTCCCTGAGCGAGAATCCTTGCATATGGATTTGTTTGTAAGGCATCCAAACTGTGCTGGACAATTACCAGGCATGTTTCTTCCCTAATGTGATTATTAAACCTGCCATTCCTAAAAAATGAATCACAAGCAATAAAGACTAACACAGGCTCACTCATACCAGACCTCTTCCCATTCTTGTTTACCTAGGCCCTGCATTTTACTCTCTGCCTGAGATAAGATGACAATTTAATGCTCCGCATGGGGAAATTGGGTAGCCTGTGGTGTAAACTTAGCCTCATGCCTGTTGGTTAATGCAGAGAAACCGACAGATTGCATGAATTAAGTCCAGCACTGTTCAGATGTCAATTGGCTGATGCATATTAGACTTAATGTTTGGCACCGGCTTCGTTGGGTTCTATATTCAGTATCAGAAGTTGGTGAGGATTGCCTGTGCAGAAAATTAACTCATATTGAGTGGATTTAAAATCCCAATGAATAATTGAGACAAGACTTTGAATAATTAAAGTGGACCCTGTAGTCTTTCACATTAGAGTGGAGGTTCCTCTGATTGCTGTTGTTGTTTTTAATCTTGTTATTTCCATATGAATGCCTTGAAGGCTGCATGGAGGAAAAAGCATGTTTCTGATTGGTCATAGCTTTAACCCACTGAAAGACACTAAAAATGAGCACAAATGTACATCCACACACTAAAACACAATAAATTAGGCTACACCCATCTCTCTGCTCCCCCTCTTTTTCCTTTGCAGACACACAGACAGCAAGGTATCAGTCCACTAGTCTGTACTGAAACACACTGTTTATGCAGAATTCGGCGTGCCAAGAGAGAAGCAGAGGGTGCCAGTTTGTTTGCTGTTACTGCCAGCCAACCTTGACTTCAAAGCAGTCTGTTAAAGTGAATATCCACATCAAAATAGAACTGCAGTTGCAAAAACAAAACCCATAGTCATTGCCAGCAGATCTTCAGCAAAAATCACCCTATGAGCATGTCACAGATTTGAGTTTTGGTCCTCTGGTCTGTAGCTCTGGGGCAAATGTTGCTTCTGATCATGACTGACTGAACAGTCTAAGATCTAAGGGATGAAATTCTGTTTTAGGGTGGATTTTCCCTTAAAGGATAACACCAGCTTATTACAACATGGGTCTATTTTTTGTAGTTCTAGCCACCATCCCCATTGGTAATAAAAACATTGTACTTGCCAAGTTAGTTGCTGATATGGGAATGCCGAGTCATTGCTAAAAAGAGGTTTGATGGAGCAAGACACCCTACTAATCAAATGATTATTCAGGTTGTAAACAAACCTCCATGTTAGACAAACTTATTTGGAATGAAGTTATTCCCCAAAATATCCATCAGAGTATGCAGACTGACTTCCTGGTTCAACTTTCAGTTTTCCTGTGCAATGAGGGATTTTTACCAATATTTCAGTTGGGCTTAATTTCGGTTTCACCACCAAATAAAGTGGTTTAGCCAGGTTTTGCAGCCTGAGCCCCATGGGAATACCTAAGCTGCCCTCCCTGACCTGGCTTCAGGAAGGGGTCCCAGTTTCCCTAACCCAAGCTGGGTAGCTTTCTGCTGAAGTTGCCACTCCATAAGGATTCTTGAATCGTTCTTGTTCTGAACCCTTCCTGGGACCAATTTTCTGTGGGGTGAGTTCCCTCCTCAAGCCTGGCTAATCCAAGCAAGGTAGCTTTCCTCTGAAGTTGCCACTCCAGGGTTTTTGAATCACTCTTTCTCTGACCCCTTTTCTGGGACCAATTTTCCTTGGGTAAACCCATCAGCTATTGCCCCTGACAACACAGCTCCTAGTGTCATGGGGTACAAAAACCTCTCCTGCGTGATAAGGTCGTGATTGGTTGAGGATGGGCCTGGAGGTGAAAAAACTGATTTTCAATCAACATCCTGATGCTCACCCATGGCCAGTTGCTTTGGGTAATGACTGAAAGAATGAGATCACAGATACAAGAGGCTGAAATTAGTTTCCTCCACAGGGTGTCGGGCTACCCCCTCAGTCACCCAGAAGGATCTTGGAGTGAAACCACTATTTCTTCAAGTCGAAAAGAGCCAGTTGAGGATACCTCTTGGACACCTTTCTGTGGAGGTACTAAGGGCACGTCCAACTGGGGGGAGAACCCAGGGCATACCCAGAGCACACTGGAGGCATTAAGTATCACCTCTCGCCCATGAACGCCTCAGGATGCCCCAGGAAGAGCTGAAGGACGTGGCTAGGGAGAAGAACATCTGGGCTAACTTGCTTAATCTGCTACCAATGGATGGATGAATTGATGAATGAAGTAGTTTATATAATCTGGATAAAATGTTACACCCTGTTTTATCATCTAACAGCTCATTGTTCCTTGCTTCATCAAACTTTATTTTAGCGATGTCATGTTTCCCCGTCTTACATTTACTTTGAGTATAATTCTATCAGTAAGTGACAGAACTGACGGCAAAAAGACAAAAATAAGATATTCTAAATTGAATGATCCTTTAAGCCTGACATCAAACATCCAGTCTATAATGTTCTTCTAGTGTGGTGCACATAACGATGTGAAGGCGAGGCATTTCTGCTACACTTTTATGTGTGTGACTCTGTGGACGAGTGTGTTCCTGTGCACAAATACATACAGTGCTTCACTGTATGCTCGGATTTATGCACCCATGAAGACTGTGTGTGTGTATGTGTGTTCTCGTTGCCCATGAGGAACAGCCCGGGGGAGGCTAACACACTGTAACAGAGTGAGGCAATGAGCCAAGATCACTGTTGGGATCCACTGGGAAATAACATGTAAAGAGCTGCCTGTCAGTGCAGCCCAGGGAAATAACCTGGGATTGGTGAGAACCTCTGCCATCTCTCTGATGTTAATTTCCCATACTGGGCTAACGCACACATTCACATGTACAAACTCACATGCCACTGCTTCCCCTATTTCTTTCTCATATAGCACACAGTGCATGGATAACATTTCTGTACCACACAAACAGTAATCCCATTTTACTTACTCTGCACACACACACACACACACACACACACACACACACACACACACACAGATAGTAACATACTCATGCTGCTCTCACATCTTACAGTTCCCTCATGGTGCATACACACTGGAGACACAGTGTAGCTCATATGCAGATACACTGACTGACACACTCTCATACACACACACTTCCCTCCTGAGTCAAGCAATGACATCTGTCTTTGTAGTGCATTTGCCTCCATTGCAACGCATGCAACACCAATGGAACTGCTGGGTATTTTATCTGCTGTTCATCATTACTTGGCGTTGTTATTACCAAGAGCTGTGCTGCAGTGGGTGGGTGGCAGCATCAAATGACACCAATTCAAGGGGTTCTGATTTCTAAGTCTCTTGCATGCAAATTTTGTGCATTTGGGCAGATTTGATCCAACATTTTAACTGGAGCAGATCGTGTTAATGATGACAAGGATGAAGAGCTGATTCTGAAATGGAGGATGTGAGTACATTATGCCTCCTTGTAAGAGCAACTTAGAGAGAGCCACAGCTACAAAATGTCCTTGTCGAGTGCAGCAGGTGGATTGGTTTGTTCAGTAGATGTTGCTGACGTAACACTTGGTGCAGTAAAATGGAGACATGTTGAACCTGAAGCCACAAGGCAACAGATTGGAGGAAATATAGTGAAGGAAAAAAACTGGGATGTTCAATAAATCAGTCTGTATGATCATAACCTTAAAGGATAAAGTTGCCGTTATTCTATATTTTCCTTATTGTCAACAAATTCCATAAAAAGACCAATGCCAGAGTTAGCTCTTCTCTCAGTACTTCCTGATTCCTTATTCTGTCTGTGGTCCATTGTTTGATACTGAAGATGTAAACCTCATCACAAATATATAGTATTATTTCAAAAAAGGCTCTAATTTTCTAAAACAGCTGGGCACTGTAGTGTTTAAATCATGCTATCAGCGTAGCTCTATGGATGGCAATGACGGTTGGTTGGTCACTGTACTATGTGTTTAGCGCTAATTAGCAAATGTTAGCATGGTAACATGCTAAACTTAGATGGGTAACATGAAAAAAAAAGTAATGTATTAAAAATGGCTGGGCACAGTAGTTTTTAGCTAACATTACCCAAAGTGAAGTAAATAGTGCATTTTTTATCCGCGGACTAATACACATTTTGTGGGCATGAGTATTTACAGCAGCAGGACATTGTATCTGGTATCGTCTCAAAATAAACAGTGCCCATTTTCATTGTAATGAAGAAACATGTCCCCCAGTGCAACAGTATGGCTCACTGATGTGTTTTTAATAGATTTTGGAGAACAATGGAGCTCTATAGCACAGAGGAAGACGATATATCAGGCTTTGATACACACACACAATACTTGTCAGTAGGTTGGTTTTGGTCTTTTCATAGGATTTGTTCACAGTGATTAAAAAAGACAGAATATCACCAACCTTAAAGTGTGCCATTGCAATTCTTTAGCGTTATATAACATACATGGTAATAACATGGGGTCTTCTGCAGCCCAGCTTGCATTCTGTATGCTGCATTGCTGGTAGTGAGACACACAGGAGGCTGTTGGCAATGCTTTCAGAGGGAGAAATTTCATTCTATATAGTCCCTCTGTTTTACTGATCACTTTCTCCTTCACAGATAACAGCTTTTGATGAGCTCCAGGCTGACTTCAAGGTGCCGATCGATCAGGGCAATCCACTCCATGCGGTAGGTGGCTCTCCCTGCTAATTTTCATTCATACAGTATCAAACATTTTCTCTACATGTTTCTTTAGATTATTGTCTTATTGTTTATATGTGGATGGCAATTGTTGGCACAAATGGAAATAGATTTAAATCCGTTTGCTGAGGGATGCTCACATTAGCACAGAACACTACAGCGGGAGATTCTGTGTCTCATCTTTCACTCTGTCTATCCCACTTTCTCTGTATTTCCCGGTCTATAGTCCTGTACTTTCTCTCCTCTCTCTTTCTCCATTCATTTTAAATCAAGCAGCTGGCATCAAACTAGTTTTGTACGCCCTCCTCTCCTCACTTGCTGGCTCAAAAGCAGACTCATATAATAGGGCTTAAGGCCAAAGCATCATGTATGAATGAATCATCTTTTACAAACAAAATAAATAAAATAAAAGCGACAAGCCACAACCAAAGATAAATGTGGAATCTACAGTTGGTCTGATCCTGCATCCAATGCAAGCCATTTCTACCCTTCTACTGAAACTGAGCCATCTAAACCCTCAGAGCTCCAGCTAGGATTTTGATATAACCTAGACTCAGTTCATGACAAAATGCCCCTAAAGATGCCAACTACTGGCTGCTGATTATTACAGGGATGCTCACCAAGCTACATAACTTGTTACACACAGGTAACACACTTGTTACAAAAACTCAGTGCTAAAATTCAGTCAGAAATCTGCCAAGGGAGCTCTAAGATGTCACTGCTAGACTTTACTGTGTTGTTGTTGCAGTGACTGCCCAAACAACACCTTACAAATAAAGGACAAATGGTAGTAAATTGATCCTAGGAAGAACATAAATATATCATTACATACTTGGGAAGAAGTAAGTAGAGAGGCACATTTGATGACTACTTTAATACAAATTTGTGTATCAGAACTTTGTTTTTGCTTCTTTTCTGCCCTATTAATTATCTCACAACCCCTCAAATTTATCTTGTGACCTTTTGGAGGGGCCCAACCCCTAGGTTGGGAACCACTGGACTAAACTAGCTAACTGTATATAAAGTAGTTCAAATCTCAACCCGCTATGGCTGTAAAATGCTGCTTACACACTGATGTGTCAGTATTAACAGTAATGTAATATATGATGATATATTCATTTTTCTACTGAACGAGTAATTTTACTTTAGATACTTTAAGTACATTTTCACCACAAAGATTTCTTACAATTGTTAACTTTAGTGTGGGACAAACCTAAATCGTACAGTGTGTAGGGGCTTTAGTGTCACCTTGAAAAGTGTTAACAGACTCACAGCTGGTCACACCCACAGGTAACAGTGTTCACTGATAATATTTGTTTCAGGCTAATGCAGACTTCTACATGAATGTATTTTTTACATATAAAGATATTAATATTTGTAAGTGTAGTGTGACAGTAAGGGATAGTTTGACAAATTGTGAGTCTCTTTATCACGTTATACACCCGTCCTCCCATCGATCATCATGGGGAATGTAAGATCTATCACCAATAAGATGGACGAGTTGGCGGCGCTGACCCGGCATCAGAGGGAATTCCGGGAGTGTAGCATCATGCTATTCACGGAGACTTGGCTAACCGCGCTAACTCCGGATACGGACGTTTCGGTGAATGGCTTCCAACTTTTTCGGGCGGACAGGACGAAGGAGAGCGGTAAGAGGAAGGGAGGAGGGCTGGCAATGTTTGTTAATGACAGATGGTGTAACCCTGGGCACATCACTGTTAAAGAGCAAACCTGCGACAAGAACATTGAACTGCTAGCTGTTAGCATGAGGCCAAACTATCTACCGAGGGAATTCTCGCATGCCATCGTGATGGTAGCTTACATTCCCCCCTCTGCTAATGCTGAGGCAGCCTGTGATGTCCTGCTCTCAGCAGTAAGCAGGCTGCAGACACAACACCCAGATGCCCTCCTCGTCATCTCTGGTGATTTTAATCATGCCCCTCCGTCCTCCTCTCTACCCACATTCACTCAGTATGTTACGTGCCATACCAGAGACAACAGAATACTGGACTTATGTTATGTCAACACCAAGGACGCATACATCTCATTGAGTCTCCCCCCCCTGGGCAGATCTGATCACAACCTTGTGCATCTCAGGCCTGTCTACAGACCTCTTGTGCGTAGGCTGCCTGCTGTCCCACGCACAGTGAAGAAGTGGTCTAACGGAGCAGAGGATGCTCTAAAGGACTGTTTTGACACTACTGTATGGGACATTTTTAGTGACGCTCATGGGGAGGATATTGACAACCTCACAGACTGTCTGACAGATTACATAAACTTCTGTGTGGAAAACACCATCCCCACTAGGACTGTACGTTGTTTCGCCAACAATAAACCCTGGATTACTCCTGATATTAAGGCTCTCCTCAAGGAAAAAAAGAGAGTTTTTCTATCGGGTAACAAGGAGGAGTTGAAGAGTGTCCAGCGAGAGCTAAGGAGGAGGATCAGGGAGGGGAAAAACAGCTACAGGAGAAACTGCAGAAAAACTGCAGAAAAATAACACCAGAGGAGTTTGGAAGGGCCTTAAAACCATCTCGGGCCATATGGACTCCAAGCCCCGGCCTGCGGGGGATCAGAAGTGGGCAGATGACCTGAACGTATTCTTCAACAGATTCGATCAGGCATCTACCCCTCCCTCCTGCCCCGTCTCCTCTGCAACCATCATTACCATCTACCCTCCCTGCCTACAGCCCTCCCCCTCCCTCATCTCACCACTCACCACTCCCCACAGCCCTCAGCTTACAGCCACTTAATACACCCACATCACAGAATGGGCTGGGCCCATCTCCCCATTTCACACCCGCAAACACCCCCCATTCAGCCCCCATGCTCTCTACAAGCTCAACTGGACTGTTCCTCACAACATCCCAGGTGAGAAACGAACTGAGGAAGATAAGGGTGGGGAAGGCGGCGGGCCCAGACGGCATCAGCTCCAGACTTCTGAAGTCCTGTGCGGACCAGCTGTGTGGGATTGTTGAACACCTGTTCAACCTGAGTCTGAAGCTGGGGAGGGTGCCAAAACTGTGGAAAACATCGTGTCTGGTTCCTGTGCCGAAGACCCCACACCCCAAGGACCTCAATGGCTATAGGCCAGTGGCATTGACCTCTCACCTGATGAAGACCCTGGAGAGACTGGTCCTTGTTCACCTGCGTCCGCTGGTGAGCCCATGTATGGACCCTCTGCAGTTTGCCTACCAACCCCGCATTGGGGTGGATGACGCTGTCATTTACCTACTTCACACATCCCTCTCTCACCTAGAAAAGGCTGGAAACACTGTGAGGATCATGTTTTTTGATTTCTCCAGTGCTTTTAACACCATCCAGCCCAGGATTCTGGGGGACAAGTTGGAGCATGCTGGGGTGGACCATCACCTGGCAGCATGGATCCTGGACTACCTCACAAACCGGCCACAGTATGTGAGGTTACAGGACTGTGTGTCTGACACACTTCTCTGCAGCACAGGGGCTCCACAGGGAACCGTTCTGGCGCCTTTCCTGTTCACCTTCTACACAGCGGACTTCACCCATAACACTTCGAACTGTCACCTGCAGAAGTTCTCTGACGACTCTGCCATCGTCGGCCTCATCACCAACGGGGATGATGGGGAGTACAGAGAACTGACCCAGGGCTTTGTGGGTTGGTGTCAGCAGAACCGCCTCCAGATCAACGCGAGTAAAACCAAAGAGCTGGTGGTGGACTTCGGCAGGCGCAAACTCCCTCCACCTACACCAGTGAACATCCAGGGAACGGACATTGAGATTGTGAGATCGTACAAGTATCTGGGTGTTCACTTGAACAGCAAACTGGACTGGTCAGACAATACGGACGCTCTGTTAAGAAGGGCCAGAGCCGTCTCTTTTTGCTCAGGAGACTAAGGTCTTTTGGAGTGCAGGGGGCGCTCCTGAGGACTTTCTATGACTCTGTGGTGGCATCAGCTGTCTTGTATGGGGTGACCTGTTGGGCCAGTGGCATCTCTTCCAGGGATAGGAAGAGACTGGACAGACTGATTAAGAAGGCCAGCTCTGTCCTTGGATGCCCTCTGGACCCAGTGGAGGTGGTGGGAGGCAGGAGAATGGTGGCCAAGCTATCATCACTACTGGAGAACACTTCCCACCCCCTACATGTCACTCTTTCAGAACTGGGCAGCTCCTTCAGCGACCGGCTGCTCCACCCGCGGTGTCTGAAGGAGAGGTACCGTAGGTCCTTTCTGCCTGCTGCTGTCAGACTCTATAATCAGTACAACTCCCGGTAATCTACACTTGACTGTCAGTGTGCAGACTATTCACTACTATACTTCATCTGCTGCTGTGCATTATCTTCATACATATATTGTATTCATGATGTTATCTACTTCATATGTTGCTGTGAAATATTTTTCATATACATGTATATTATATATGTGCAATATTTTTATCTTATCTATTTGTTCATACTTACAACTGCACTCAGTCACTCTATTATTTATTTCTGTCTATACTGTGTATAGGACTATTTTTCTATTTATTTTTATTGTATTTCTATATATGACACTTTTGCTGGCTGCTGCAACGCTAAAAATTTCCCCGCTGTGGGACAATAAAGGCTTATCTTATCTTATCTTATCTTATCTTATCTTTGAGTGTTGGCCAGTTTAGAGTGTTTTTGTCCAACACACACGCAGCCCCAAACCCCACCTCCCACCTCTCCACCCCAATCTCACCTCCTTCCACTACCTTGTCTCTCTCAAAACTTCTCACAGTAAAGAAACAGGCAAATATGTTCTGCTCCATCGCTCCTCAAAATTGCCACAGCAGCAATCAGGAGAAGTTGTGGGGAAAAATGTACATTAACATTGGCCAGCATGGGAAAGCTGCCTCGGGTGAAGTTGTTTTAGGATGGATTCCAGCCCTCTAAATCCTTTTCCCTCAAGTCTTTTGGGCTTTTACTAACACAGTTGGCTCTTAATAATGCATGGTAGTACTGTACAGCACGAGCAGTTAGTTTGGAGGTGACTTTGACTTAAGAGCTCTGGACTGTATAGCCTCTCTGGAGTATTGACTTCTATACATCCTTGGGGATGAGTGGAAGCAAGACGGGAGAAAAGATGGAGACAGGCTGAGGAAAAAATTGCAAACTGAGTGAAAGAGGAGAGTTAGAGATGGAGACAGACAGAGAAAGAGGAAGAGAAGGCTGAAAGAGGATTTCTTAAGAGGCAAATGAAAAGAATTCTTCAGCTCGAAAGGCATTTTCAAGACTCTGAAAACAGTGCATTAGACCAGATTTCCCCACTCAGTACCACTTTCATATTTTGTCATATTTGCATATCATTATGCAATGCAGAACGTATCAAAGAATCCTGCAGGGGAATGGATACAAAAGGTTTCATCTAATTTTCTCTTCCTTTTCCTTTCTTCTCTCACTCTCCCATGTTTCTTAAACCCATCCTTCCCCCCTTTTGCCTCCTGTATCTGATATGAAATGTGTCACTGCTGCACATTTCCAGATGAAAATGTGGCCTTTTCAAATAAATTAATTAAATGCATTCTCAAAGTTGTAGCTACTCTTTAAGTTTTTTATGACAGGTTCAAGTTAATGGCTTAGTTTTCTGCCGGGTTCCCACAAGCCCTGAAAACCCTTTAGAGTTTGTGAATTTAGGAAAAATAATAATTATGGATGGAATTAAAAGTAATTTTTTTATTGCCAGTGATGGAAATGTACTTTGAAATATTTAGAGTTACTTGAGTTATGTACAAAGCAACCACAATGTCAGTCTCATGTCTGTGCATTACGTACAGAGCTGGAGCCTGCAGGACATGGTTAGCCTAGCTTAGCACAAACATTAGTAGCCAGGGGGATGCAGCTTTCAACGCACAAACTGTCATTTTCTCTTTGTGTATGGATTAATCAACAAGATATGTATTGACAGCTTTAGCTGTGTTTAGGCTAGCTAGCTTAGCCTGGCTAACTACATCCTGACTCCAGTTCCGTACCTAATGCACAGTCATGGCATGTATGTCAATCTTTAATCATCTAACTCTCTAAAGAAAAGGAAATGAGTGTATTTTCCAAAATGTAAAAATTACTGAAATGGAATGAACTGTGTTAACTGTGTTAACAGAGAGAGTAGTGAAAGCATTTTAGTCACATTTATTCAGTCGTGACAATAAATTGTCTTTAATCTGGATGTCAGCACAATCCACACTGCCAGCATTTTTTTGTTTTGGGGAGTCAGTTGTCTTCCTCACAGAACATATACACTCTGTTTTTATAAATGTGTCAATCCCCTTTGTTTTATTTTCCTCGTGTGCTTAGCGAAGTGTATCTCCATAGGCAGTCATTTAAATCATACATATCTCCCACTTTATACATGTTGTGAACATGTGAAGTGTATCTGTAACAATCGATCAGACTGTCCTCCCCAAAAATAGGTCTGTGTAGGTCATTTGTTCAGCAGCTTATTACGACCCATATTTACGCTTGTATGTATGGCGACCTCTTGTGGCTGTAGTATTAAGACGAGAGCAAAGGAGGAAGTCTGGTGAGGTAGTATAAAGAGCGACAAGTGCTGTGTCCCAAATCGCGTACTTCCGTTAGTACACTCACGTGCAGTATACTGTGTACAGCATGTACTGACTTGTGTAGTGCGTTAATTTTGACAGGGTAATGTTGTCTCAAATCGAATACTGCTGTTGTGCGCTTACCGGAAATGGCGATTGCAACATTTCACCGCATCTTCTTCTTCTTTGTAATGGCGGATTGCAACCGGGCGGAGCATTATCACCAACATTTTACCACGATTGCCGCACTCCAAAATATCTGCCAGCACGTTTGCTCACTTGACTTCAATTCAGTTATATTAAAAATGAATGAAAAACGAACGTGCTTTTACTTTTAGCCATAACAATCGCAACCGCGGCCGCCATTTTCATACGTTGATGGTCCCTCCCCTTCCGCTACATGGCCAAGATGGCAACCGTTGAGGGTGAGAAGTGTGCAGCGTTCCACACTCAACTTTCTGGCCGTTTTGTGTACACGATCCAGGTACTTATAGTACACTGCATTTTGCCATACTTACCAGTGTGAACGCACTTATGCACTCAAAATACTAAGTTTGAGTACGCAAGTACGCGATTTGGGACACAGCTAAAGTCTGCAAACAGGGGAAGTCGGGGTGGATGGATGGGTCAAACAACGCAGGTCTTTCACCCAGGAGACTGCTGTTCATGTCCTGTGTGATACCAAAAGTCCACCTTGAATTGTTTTAATGTGACGTACGTCACGTAACTTAACTTACTAACGTACTTATTTTAACCCAAACCATGATCCTTTCCTAAACCTAACCAAGTAGCTCCTGTGGGTCGTATTAGAGGTTAGGAACAAACGACGGCATGGCTTGGAGGACTTGATCGATCAAGGTCCCAGTTTAACTATGAGCTTTCTGGTTTCCCTAAAGGCATATAAAGCTACAGTAGGTGGGGGTAAAAGACTCAATCATTTAAAACAATGCCTTTTCATGCTTACTGGTCATGGAGCCTACTTTAAAATAATTTTTGTCCACTGAATTTCTGATATTGAAGTGGAACAGAAATCTACATTCTCCTCACTTTTTGTGTAAGGTAATATAGTCACGTTTCTGTATAGCCTACAAACGTTAATACTAAACAGCAGTTTGATACAGTAACCAGTCATACTTCACTGTCCCACAGTCAAATACTCCCAGAAATGATCCATATGACCCATCTCTCACTAATTCTTGCATAATATCCCCCACCCGGCTTTCTTTCCTTCCTCTCTTTCTTGAAACCAGGCAGTCTAATTAGCACTTTCTGTCAGCTTGCTCCCTTGGGGTAGAACCTCACATTGTTTGGACCTTCACACACAAACACACAGATGCAACCTCTCTGTCAGTCTCTCTCTCTCTGTAGAAAACTATGTAAAACTTCCTTAACTTTCTCTCTTTTTGTTTCTCTCTCTTTCATACACACACACACACACACACACACACACACATTCACGCTGTAGTCAGACAGTGTAGAAGAAATGATACAGTATGGAGAATAATGTCACAGCACATGGAGAGGAGTTGTTTTTGCCCTCAAAAACTTAGTTGATTCCAAGAAAAGTAGAGCTTGAAGTTGTTGCTGGAGGAGTTGATGCTCTGGTTGTTGATGTTTCAAAAACTCTTTGATAGTTCACGTGTTTATTCATTTTAAGGATGTGTATGGGAGTACTATATCCTTGTGTGATTGCCTGCACTGCCATCCCTGTCAGCAAGGGCGTAACGTTGGTTGGAAAACATGACTAGAGAAAACAGAGAAAAAGGGCTGTGGTAGAAAACCTACAACAACCAGAATGCACTGGGCCCGTTGCCTTCCAAGGCCACTCCCAGGCCGCTGAAGTATAACTTACCCAACTCCTATGAACAGCCAGTCAGAGCTACTAATGTGTGCCACTGTCCACTGTGTTTGACTCTCAGTTGTGGCGGCCTCTTCCTCCTTCATACGCCGTAATTCCTCCGCACTGTGCTGTGGCTCATAAAAGTAGCCCCGAATGTCTGATTCCAGCATTACACTAATATAATCGTTTTCTTCCATATCTACAGGAACACTCATTTTAGCACTTCCATTCAAACTGATACTTCAACTCCACTCAGTGCATACACTTAAACTGATACTTCAACTCAGCACTGCCATTTAAACTGCTATTTTCTTTTAGTATTCCTAATATTTCAAATGTTTTGACTGCCTAATTTCAACAGCAAGCACACATACATTTTCTTAAGAAAATGTAACCTTTTCTAGTTCCCACTTCAGATCTGAGATTTCTGCCATTTGACAATTATACCTTTTTTTTTTTACTTTGAATTAACAGGACTGGAGAGTTGATGCCAAATCTTACAGTCATGTTTGTAGAATCTAGATATCAACTTTACAAGAATATTTTGTTCTGGCAAAAGTTTGTAGTCTTAGACAAGCACAAATTGTTATTGTTGTCTTCCTATTGTCAGTGCTAGACAGGTCAAATACTGCAGAAGAGCTGCTGTTTCCTCCTCACTTTCCAGAGGACAGGCAAGTCAACAAACTGGAGACACTAAGGCTATATCCACACTACTACGTTTTGGTTTTAAAACTTTAACACTAAAAATAACTTTTGCTGCGTTTACACCTAGCATCCACACTACTCTGGCGTTTTATAACCCCTAAAACGGAGGCCTTTTAAAATGCTGCTGGCCCCGTTTTAGTTTGCGTTTTAGTGAGGACGGGCGGAAACGGAGACGTTCTAAAACGATGGCGCAGACACCCATGTTCGCTTTCTGATTGGGTCTAATCAGCCACGACGTGTCCTTCCCTGATTCGACATACCCCTATCATGTGACCTTTTCCCACACAAAAACAAACATCAGCCTTGACTACCAGCGGTTAATTCAACATTAATAACGAATTACAACACTTACTTTCAGTAACAGTTCCACCTGGTTGAAATCTCTGCTCTTCCTTTTCTCCATTGCTGTTCTTCGTTCGTAGTATTTCCTGCAACTAACTAAGCAACCAAGGCAGAGTAGACAATCTGCTTCCTGTTAACACAAGCATGCCCAGTACACGTGAGTGGATATGTGTTTCCATTTCTGAAACAGTAATAAAAAGCTCATGTGTACGGAGATTGTTTTCGACAAAAACGTAGTCGTGTGGATGTAGCCTAAGTGGGCAAAGACAGGTAATGACTGAATACAGAAATAAATGAATGAACCAATAAATTAATATTACATTTAGAATGCAGTTCAGTGAAGTCTTAAGGCCCTGCCACACCAGCATTTAAACCTTTGAAATTTTGTGGTGAAATCAATGAATTGCTACAATCATTGAATTCGTGTCAAGTTCAACTTTGGTGAAGTCTGATGTGCGGATACACACCGTTGACAAATATTATTATATTATAAATATTATTAGCCGTGTTTCACCATCCACTTTTATTTAACCCTCCACTTTACACACAGTATAAATGGAACATTGTTTTTTTAGATAGTTATGAGACTGCAGTTGATGGTATAGTTTACATCTTTTGAATAAACTGTGTGAATTTACAGCCCCATTAGCGACCAAGCTTGGTCAAGCATACAGAGCTATTTTGCCCCTTCAGTATCTCCATATTGAGTAAAATAATTGACTAGCACTAGCATATTCCTGGCATGCCAGTGTGTTAGCCATTAGCTGGCCAGCTACAGTAGCACTAGCACCGCCTATTTCATGAGGACGTGTGAATTGTGACAAGATGCAAACAGGCGTATCTGTTAAAAAACACACTTACATTAATGTCTGCACACACACACACGTGGTCATGCATGTACACACTATTCTATACACTAACAAACCCGCTTGCTGTACATGTCTGTCATGATTTCACACATATCACTCCCTAACATGCAGACACACACAAACACAGTAGGCTGCTGTGATGAAAATATATTTCAGTTTTTATTTCTTTGTTTCCCACAGTGCACAGGGTTTATTGTGTAGTTCCCATCCTCATGGCATCTGTTTCTTATGTGACTGTTACACACATGCACACACACTCTGCAGACAGACTCCAGTGAGGATGCACACATCGTTTTATTATGAAGGGATAAAGCTATAGCCAGGAGCAATGATAATATCATCTGAGGCTGAAGTTAGAGTGATAACTGAGGAAGGAGATGAAGGAGAGAGAGTCTAGTGGGTTTTTTTCAGTCAAATGTTTTATGAATGTGAATTTTAGGAGTGTTTTCATTAGTGTAACTGATTGATGTTCATCAGCATCCCACCAAGGACACAAGCACAAGTGATGACAGCTTCTGTAGCCTCTTCACACCGTTTAAACGCTCCCCTCCACCCCTCATCCCCCGTATCCACGCCTGTCTCCCCCGCTTAAGTTCAAGTCTTACTTGAGTCAGTGGGGGAAATTTATTTCACAGCATTTAAACACACTTTGCACCAGTGGAACATTAGCATTATGAACAGCCTCTTCCACTTCATCTTTAGGGGTTCAATGTCCAATCATGCTTACACAAAGCACTTCCTGTAAATGTGAATTTGCTCTTAATTGGTCTGCCTGGTTAAATAAAGGTCAATTTAAAGCATCCCGCCCCCACCCCCCCCCACCACCCCCCCACCCTGCACCTCTCCACTTCTCATTTTCCAGCCCACCCTCCCTTCCTCCACCTCTTGTTTATACTTCCGCGCTGCTCTCGCTTGTCAAGCCAATCTCACTGAGTAACATTTCAAAGAGGCATCAGCCTAATTGCTTGCTAATGAGTAGACAGTTGCATGTGTGTGCGCACACGGACACCGGCAAACACACACACACACACACACACACACACACAATGCTGCTTTGAGTGGAATATATTTGCGTGTCCTCGCTCAAGCTCGGCAGGAGATGAAGGCGAGGGGAGATGGTGTCTTGCAGGAGTGAATTGGTCCGGTCCTTGATGAGGTGTGCTGTCTTAACCAGAAATAAACATTAACAGTGGAGATAATTGGCTCAGACTGGGCCTTTCATGGCTGTTGTGGTGTGTGTGCATATAACTATATATGGGTGTGGGTATATTTGTGTGCTGTGGATGAGGTCATATCAAGGACAGAGGGAGGGTTAAAATTCTGTGTTTGAAGAACTGACTTCCTACACGCGGCAGGAATCTGTAATCTACCACTATGAATACAAATTCTTACCCCAACCACACTTTTCTGCTGTTCCTCCTCTCACTCATGGATTCCCTTTATTGCCCGTCGTGCCGCTGCTGTACATTAAACTTCAAAGTTATGCTTCCTTCCGCTGAAATGGCCTCTCCTTGTACTTTGAAACATTTGAAATAATGAAAAGTTAAAAGGCAGCGCCGTATGTTTTTCCACATTTTTTTCCCACGCTTCCTCCTGTGAAATGAGGTAAACTCCCATGAGGCGTTTTGAGGAGATGAGAGTTGAAGTCTTTAGTCAGCAAGTCTCAACGTGCACACACACACACACACACACACACACACACACACACACAAACACACACGCATGCACACATTCAGAAAAGAAATGAACAAATTATTCAAAATGATACAGTGGTCACCCTCATTTTTATACTCCCTTTCACTTATTTATTAGTCTCTCTCCATTGTTACCAGCGGTGTTACCTCAGACTTGTTTGAAGCTTCCTACCCAGGAACCTCTGGTTTCATTATTTAGAGCACAGGCATAAATTAATCATTTTCCAGGAGAAACCTCTGTAGCAGTCTGCACTTCTTAAAAATAGTAATCAAATATGTATGTTTACATCTTCATCCATGCATATTTTAGCAAATGATATACACGCCCTCAACATTTGGCATCTAACCTTCAAATACATCAAACATCAGATTTTAGAACACAACCACTACCATTGCCATAAAGGGAGAGTATGACAATTTTGGGGAATATAATTATTTGCTTTGTTCTTTCTTCTTCTTTCTGATTTTTTTTTGGCCACTTGGGGGCAGCAGAAGAATATTATTATCACATCACATATTATCGTCTTATAAAACTTATTAGCAAACAGTTGTCTTTTTACACACACAGAGGGCCATCAGCATTCATTTGGAGTTGTGTTTTTGGTCACATGACAAATGTAAGTCCAATATTCACTATCTTTTTAGCTGTTTTCATCCCCACCAACTCCTGAGGGAAATATCTGGCTCTTTGGCTGCAAAATGCTCCACTATGTTCAGCAGCTAGTTGCTAACTTTGTCCGCTATTTGGTGCCGGGCAGGTAGTGTACTGTCATGTAAGAGTAGTTTCACAGAAAACAGCTGCCTGCTGCTAGAAACTAGACTGAAACAAAACATTAAAGCTGCAGGCAGTAAAACCAAAACAATGAACTAAAAGATGCTAAAATGTTCCGCAGAGCTGAGGGGAACTGCAGAGTCGGGTGATAATTCTCTGTGGATTCATCACTATGAGCAGCACCTTTCACTTTATGCATAGATCCATTATTTATAAATGATATTGATTAGTGCAGCTTTAACAGAGCTGGGGTCAGGACGTGGGGAGGCCCCACGACAGGAGGCAGGGTGAAACAGCTAGCTTAGCTCTGTCCAAGGTAAAAAGAAAAACCCTATCAACACAGCTCACTTTTTAACATGTTATATCAAATATATTTATATATATTATATATAAAATATTTTTAACCAGAAGCTATTTCTTGCTATACTGACATGATTTTACAGTCTCTGCACCCGGCTGTTGTAAAAGTTGCAGAATGTAACTCCCTCTAAAACCAAAAATTGTTGTTTTTAAATTTCTGTTCATGTACAGGTTAAACAAATGAGATAAAGAGTTAATAAGACTGCTTCAGATGTGTTGGTAGGTGAATTGTTTCAATTTGAACAGAGCCAGGCTTTATGCTAAGCTAGGCTTACAAAAAGGCCTGCATTATCTCCCAGGGTAACATGGTCTGTATATTGTATAACTCCACTTGCCATATATCCAGTAGTGTAGGTTAGTGGCTTGTGGGCGCCCTCCCTCAGTAGTTAGCTACTGTAAATGCCACTGATGACTGTAACTTTGCAAGTTTTTGAGAGATATGCAAGAGTTGTGACTTACTGAAATGCTACTAAGAAGTGTAACAAGTGGAAATAATGGATTTTACAGCCTTGCGACTGGTTATATCATGTGAAATAGTGCAACAAGCCAGCCAGCTGTTGTGCTGAAATAGTCTGATCTGAGCCAACTGCATGACTGGCGAGTACATATACGTATTTTGTTCCTACCCAGACAATAAATGGCAGCACGGAAGTAGACGAAAAAACCTCTCGTCCATCATTCTTCTACCCAACACAACTCAACAAGGAGTCAAGGGGTTGCTTTACTGGCCAGCTTCTGTGGTATCAGGCTGAGCTCAGTTACATCAGGTTACATGGGGTTGATATCGATCGTCAAATCTCACTCTTGGAAAGAAAGCAAATAAGCACATTTTCCAAAATGTTGCACTAGTCTTTTGAAACAACTTAGTCACTTGAAATCAAAGTGTTAGATACACACATATGCACACATACTGATATAAAAAGAGCTGAGTGGTGCTGGAGGTGTTAAAGGCTGCCAAAAAAAGGCACGGTGACTCACTCAAAAGTGGAAAGTAATCTTTAATTCCACATACAGCAACAAACACAGTCAATCAAGACTGTGTGGCCCTGCAGGTCCCCTATTTAGCCTTGATTTGTGCTTCAAAGTACAGCTGTGATTCCAGCCTGCCTGCACCAGCACAGAAGCAGGACAGAGCGCATAAACCATCACAGATGACTGATAATCACTTAGTAATTTATCTACAGTACATACTGGTTTTTACTGTTAGACTTTCTTATAATAATCAACAACTACAGCCATTAGTGGACTGAAATTAAATCCACTATACAATAAAAGAAAATACAAAAGTTAAATACAGTGAAAAACAAATGACAGTAAATTTAAGAGTCAAAATTAAGCCCTTGGGTGGGAAAAAAAATCATATTTCATGGGTTACTGTGTGTTTGAAGACCAGTTGTGAATGGGCAGAAGCCACCTCTGAGTGTGTGTGTATGGACAACGAGGGCTCTCACTGCGTCTACACACACACACACACATATGCACAGTACATTCTGTCTGTCTAAGCCTATTTCCCTCACAGCTCTCACCCAGAGTGCCTGCTTCTGTCTCAGATTCACACACACACACACACACACACACACACACACACACACACACACACACACACACAGTATTTCAGCAGAGGTAAAATCTCGCTGGCACATTTTCACACAGCAAAATCTAAATTGTAGGCGTCTTGCTCGCACTCAGCATTAAACATATGTTAAAAACCACAGAGGCAACAGTACAGCATGTAGTATATAGATGCAGATTCTGTCCATGGTTTTCAGTATATGAAAAAGTCAATTACAACAGGCAGACCACTGTGGAGTATCAGAATCACTCATAAGTGCAGTGTTCTTAGGCAGCAAAGCGTGTTTTCACTCAAATTCTTTCAGCACATTTTCACACATTTTAATCCTATTTTTCTTGTGTGGTTACTAAATATTAGTTCAGCTTTAGACATGCTGGCTGCGATGTTCCGTATAAGCCTAAATATTTTTTATGTACTTCATCGTTCCCATAGACATGTTGTTGACGTTTGCAGCCAGCTTATTAGAAGCAGAGATATAGTCAAACTGACTGTCCACAAGCACAAACAGCGTGGCGCTTAGATCAATATATGATTTCTAAGCAGCCAGAGTTATGCATCGCCCCCTGTGTGTGTCCAGAATGCGTCTCTATAGGAATTAGTTCATATTTGATGATGATGTTAAAAGCTTTGGTGAAATGGTGGCTGTTAGAGTCAGCATTGTGGCGGGTGCTAATTAAAGTATTTTACAGTTTTTTTACACAAGCTGAGAACACTCAAATATTGAAACATTGTCTCTTAATCTCTCCCCCAAAATTCCAAATGAGTAAATTTCCTGCTGTCACACTATACTACTAATGTGGAGAAAATTCAAAAGTTGATGAGATATTAAAGTGGTCCTGATGGGTCTTCTCTGGTCCAAAATTTAGAAAACCTCCAACTCCAACAGATCAACAGACATTTTAAGAAGTCACACACTATGAATAGTTTTATCAAGACCACTGTAAATGAATATGTTAGCTTTTGTTTATGTTCAAGTCCAGTGCCTAGTACTCTTTATTATGAGGTGTACATTATGTTTATACCTGGTCACTGTATATGCCGGGGTAGTAGACTAATCAAGTGGACCAAATGTTAGAATATCGGATGCTAGAGAGCTACCATTGTGTTTCGCTGGATTAAAAAAGTCAGGGGGACAAAAACCGGATTCTGAAAAATGGAGGGGGCATGTCCCCCCTGTCCCTAGTGGATGTTACGCCCAAGCTCAGACCCAAGATCCATGACAATGCAATGCTACATGACCTGATTAGACTAAATATAAATTGGACCAGGCTTGACTAGGGTCCCACGTTGACTCTCAGATCCTAGGAGCCGAGTGAGATCATGTCCAATATCTGCAGATGACAAAATTGTTTGTGTTGTGTTTTGTAGGTTTGAATTTTGGAGAATCAAAACAGAATGACCTAGGTAACAGAGCATTAGCCTGTGAAAAGAGCATTTTTACATTTCAAAATATCTTTGTTGATGTTATTTAAAAGGAAATGTGTGTCTACAAATGGGAAACAAATAGTACAAGGAGAAACTTGCAGTATTTCTATTCAGTTTCATCCTTCATCACATGTCAGCATACTCAACTGACTGAGTCATCAACAACAAAAGGTTCTGTGAATCCTAAAAAGTTATAAACTTACCTTTTCCCTGTTTGTCTCCTTACAGAGGGAGAGACTGCGGAACATCGAGAGGATCTGCAACCTGCTGAGGAAGGTAAGCAGAGAAGGACAAATCTTGTTTGTGATGTTCAGGCTCTTAATATGATCAGTAACTGGCTAGTAATTAATAATAATGGAAGAACATGTACTCCAATGAGAAAGTACATAAAATGAAGTGGGAAACAACATAGCATCTTTCAGTGAAAATGCAAAACAGGTTGCAGATTACACCCAGCTTTCACCTGATATTGGATACTTTTTAATGTATTTAACATGTTTTGGCTTCATGCATCTGTCATACAAGTAACCCACTGCAAGGCTTCTGCTTGACAATGTAATACTATAGTTTTTAGAGCTGCATATCAGTGCAGTGTGTGTGTTTGTGCAGACAGTTTGCCTTGAGGACTCAGTATGAGAATGAGAAGAGGCCTCCTCCCAGCTTCAGTGTGACATCTGTTTCTCCCTGCTCCTCACACTGTGTCTACACGTCTCATGCATGTGTGTGTGTGTGTGTGTGTGTGTGTGCGTGTGTCTGTTTATGCTGGAGGTTCATTGGTTGAACAGCTGATCTTGGTTATCAGTGTTGTCAACTGGAGCCCCCAGGCCCTCCACTGGCCCCTGGGGAGGACATTCTCCCTACAGTGCTTGTGCAGTGACACATACACACATGCATGAACACACACACACACACACACACATACACACACACAAAGCAACATACAGTACATGCACACACACGCACATACACACACACACCCAGATGCACTGTCCTTGCAGCTGTGACCTACTGTGTAGGGATCATTGGAGGTAGCTGCAGACATGCTACCACAATGTCACCAAGCAGCAGCTTAAAGTAAAATACCACCCAATTTAAGTATAAATGTGTGCCATTTCAATCAATATTTATTTCCATGAAAACCCATCTTCCAAAGCCAGAGATGAGAGACCTTCTAAACCTGTGATGAAATCAATATATAATCAAAATCTGCAGCAGCTCTACAGGCAACATGAAGTAGAGAAATTTTTGTTGGGACACAGAATTATCATTTCAGTTTCTACATGTGTGTACAATTATCAGTTATAAATGAGAAGTGCAAAAAGTCACAGTTGTGTGGTCATATGGTACTTTTCCAAAGGCCCAGTATAGCACAATATTATGGCCATGCTTGGGAGCCCTCAACCATGCTGTGTTGTCAAGGTTTTGATTTCTGTACTGTAGAAGCTGTGTAATTAAAGGCAGACAGACTCTGTGTGGATTAAGCACGATTTTAGCCCCGCATTGGTCGTCCCACACTCATTTTCAGAATCGGGCATAATTTCTGCCACATGGGTTGTCGTTTGATGTTCAGTTTGAGGGGGGTCACAACGCATGATTAATTGCCTGATTGAATGAATTCCTGATGAATTATCAGAAATTTTGGTTCCACAGTCTGATTTCCTGCATGATTGCTGTCAATAAATCAGTTAATAATCTGTAGTGAGCTTCTTTTAATATGACTGGAGTAGTATTTTACATGTTGTGGCTAAAACTGTAGTCTTAACTGAGACTGTTGTGATATAAAACCAGACTCCACTGCAGAATAGACTGCTACATTCTTAGTAATGAATATTGGCCCATGCAAGCATTTTGACATTCTTTAGCACTTTTTAAAACCCTTTTTAAATATTGCATGGTGAGGAGAGTAAAAGAAGAACCCAGAGTGAGTTGACTAAATTAAAACAAGAAAAAAACAAAACAGTTTATACTGTAAGTAGAATAACCAGAGATGATTGTTTTTGGCTAAGCCAGTAAATTAAATAACTGAGAAATCAAAGTACTTATTCATGTTGATGCAAAAATCTTATAAAGCTCATTGATTTGCAACACTGCACGCAAAGGCCTCATACAACCACAAATTTCTTCCTAAGAAGTGGTACAGCAAAATAGGCTAACAAATATCTATTATCTCACATTATATATACAGTATATCATATTGTCTAAACCTACTCCAATGTATGAGGTGATTGAAGAGAAGTGGAAAGAGAGGACATCCCTGCCAAGTGCCTGAAGTGACAATTACCTTTTTCGTACATCAAGTCAAATTCATACATCTTTTCACGGTTTATGAAGTTCATGCACACAATTTACGAGCTTTTCGACTGTGTTGCTTACTGTGCCTGTCAGTGTGGACGCCTGAGGTCCTGATGCTGGAGGATCTGCTGCATTGTAAAGGTTTTTTTTCCTCCTTTCTTCAGAGCTCTCCTTTCCGCTGCTAAAACTATTCAGCTCAACTCCAACTGGCACAGTCACAGCACGGTGGTCCTGATTGATTTAAGCTTTGGCTGCGTTTCTTTACGTTGGCATACCTATTTGATAGTTTTCACTACAGACACACATACATATACACATGCAGGCATATTTTGTTCTCAATAGAGTGCTTTGTGTTCTGATGGGTTTTGGACGCCTGAATACCCATGCAGATTACAATAGCTTGAGGGGATATACTGTGTTTTGTACACTCAACTGTGTGTGTCTGTGTGTTATTCATTAGATATGCAGTCTTGGGGCTTGAAGCAATGAGCCGACGCGTTGTCACAGCAACTGAGAAAACCTGAGTGTACTCATTAGCGCTCTTCCTTCCTTTATTTTTGGACCTGTCTTGCCCCTTTTCCTCTCTCTCCTCCTCTTTTTCAACATCTCTCTCCCTTCCTCTTTTTTCTCTCCCCTCCCCTTCTCTCCATCCCTCCTTCTCTCTACACCTTCCTGCTGTGTGCAATGAGTAGGTGACAGAGGATGAGCACAGCACATTATAGATTCTGTTTATTATAAGGTGCTATATGGGTATTTTTTTGAATTGCTGCCATGCTGTCTTCAAAACTCAGCTTTGGCTGCCTTTCACTTGTGTCATCGGGTGATTATCAAATCAATGACTTTTAAAATGCCCCTGTAGAAAACAATCTTCATGAGCTGTCACGGAGAGAAGGAACTTTGCAGCCACTGTTTGAAATGGCCATCTGCTTGATGTTGCACCATCAAAAATTGTGTTTTATCCTGTTTCAACTAGCTCTTTACTAAAGACTACAATCCACACTCCACAGTAGTAAGCTGTTTATTTGTGCAGCTTTTTTTAAGTGATGTGTCATTGGTGTCATTCAAATTACAATACAACAAGTCCGTGGCTTGCAAGGAAACGTCCAGGACATTTTTGTGCCTTTGTCCTTGGGGTTCTTTGGTTGGTGCTTTTGATCATAGACTTACCTTTTAGGGAAACTGTTGTGGCTGATAGTACTACACAAGTATCAAACCCTCTTACCATCAGTAACGGGATGGGTCACACAGGGATCAATTCTTGGTCCATACTATTTAAATTATATATAAATAACATCATTCCTCTTAATAAATTATTTAATGCCTGTTTTTATGCAGATGACACAATTTTGTTTGTCCCTGGTTGCACACCAACTCGGGCTCTTGTTGTCCTTACTTCTTAATGAGACAGAATAGACTAGATACATCTTATTATCTACATCCACCTGTGTCTCTGACTATCCTGTAATTAAAACTTTAAATGGTACCTACTTTCACTGAACAGGACAGCTCTGCCATGAGTTCTACTTTTCGA
This sequence comes from Macquaria australasica, assembly GCA_005408345.1. Lineage (NCBI taxonomy): Eukaryota > Metazoa > Chordata > Actinopteri > Centrarchiformes > Percichthyidae > Macquaria > Macquaria australasica. The sequence continues at coordinate 111,855 of SEMN01000798.1, read as the reverse complement.
AGTTTATACATTTTTAGTTTTTGTTTACACTGTTAGAAAGCTGATAAATCTATTTTATGTTTATTATTGAGGTCATAGTGGGTGGTGATATTGTATTGGACTACAGTGACAATGTAAACAAAAACTGAAAGTTTATACGGTTTGTAGAATTCATGGCAGAGCTGTTGCATTGGGTTGCATTAGATTGTACAGATGTACCTAATAAAGTGGCCAGTCAGTGTATATTACTATTAAAGGCTGGCCATCTTTATCAAACTGTTTGCTATTATCTGGTATGTCTGTACTTGATTATGTAGAAATGCTGTTGCCAGTGAACCCCAGTCTAACACAATGTGTTACGCTTTATTAGATGGTTGGATGGACTTCTTCATAGAAAATAAGGAATACTCATCTCATGATGTACATCTATAAAGCTCTACTGTTAAAGCTTCCAAATTACCTCACATCTCTTTTCTAATTTAAAGGGAAACTCTGGTATTTTTAAACCTTGGCCCTATTTTTACACATTTTGGGGTTGAAATGACTATATAATACTCACCATTAGTTTTGGAATTGGTCCAGTAATAGTGTAAAGTGCAAGTGAAATGAGTGCCGTTACACAGCATGCATTGATTGATTAAAATAGAAGTGTGGGGAACACCTTCATGTTCCATCCCCTTGCTTGTAAATGTGACATATAGACCACTGGGTCATGCAGCAACATGAATGCCCTTTTTCATGTAACTGGAATCCAGCATTAAAACAATTTTAAACAAAAAAGAGGAAAAGCTGATCATCACAGTCAATTCCCCGATTCTCTACGGTGTAACCTTAACAAACTACCAGGACTTTAGTAAGAAAAACATTGCATGCAAACACATTGCTTGGGAAATGAACTGCTATCATATGCCTGTATAGTGGCAATGGCCGAAAATAACTGCCCAATCAGAGCTGAGTATACAAACTACATGCCCATGATGTGAACACGCCTGCCCGCATATATATTGATATATTGAACATCTGTAATGTTTATTTGACTCTGGTTGCTTGAAAGGCATTGGTGAGCTTGTATGAGCATTGAGCTTTTATGAATGGAGGTTTGGACTTCCTGGAGAACTGTGTGTCTTCATTGGTGAGCTCATGCTAGTGTTTTTAACTAAAAAGTACAACCAACAAAACCATCATACATTTTTAAAAACAATCCTGCCCTTTTTTTCCATCTTGTCTAACAGCCTCTCTCTCTTAAAGGTGGGGTCAGCGATTTTGGATTCTGGAGAAAGGCAGAAGTCCTGTTCACAAGCACAGCCAACGCCACATGTTGCTGTTTGGCTGGAATAGTGTTATGTGGCTCGGCCTCATTTACAGAGCTAGGGCTGCGTACAAACACCGGATTTTGTTATCAGCACACACAGAACGGACAGCTAGCGGACCGTGAGGAGATATTCAAATTCAAATTTGACAAAAGGTGTATTGGATTAGAATCGCTGACCCCACCTTAAATTGACTCTCTCATATAAGTGATAACCCACTGAGCATGGCCAGACTGAAAGCAGTGAGCTAGGCAAAAAGGAAATTGACAAACCATTCGTGAAGAGAACGACAGGATTACAGGCAGTGATGAATGAGCACGGCAGAGGGTGCATATAGTTCACTTAAATGAACTGTGACCTGGGAGAGGTGGAAAATCATGGTGTGCTGTACACTAATACCTGACATCTGTTGTGCTTTTAATGTATCTAAATTGTTGACGCAGCTCCTGTGGCAATCTGTATTATTTGTGAACCTAATCTGCAACAACAGTGGAGCAAAGCGGTAAACTGTCTTTAAACTGATAGAATAATTGATTGCAGCAGATTGGTGTTATCCACATTCAGTCTGGCTGAATCCTCGCTGCGTTATGTTCTGCTCCAAATTTGTGTTTTAGTAGAAAATAGATCATGTTAAAGGTACCTTGTGGAATTTTTGACTTCTAGTCACATAGGCCAACAAATGAAGCAATGTGACAACAAAGGCAGTGAAGAAGAAGGAGACTGTTTGCAACTATTCGTTCATGTAATTGAATGAAATTGAATGCTGGATTTAAGTATTTTTTATGAGGATGGAATCACATTCAACACGTTTAAGGTAAGAAACACTCAATGTAACCAGAACTTTGGTTTGTTTACAATAAAACTCTGCAGGGTACCTTTTAATTAAATAATGAAGTCCTCACGTGTGCCTGATAATCAGTCAAAGACCATGCAAAGTGGAGCTCCTCTCAGTCTGTATATTTAGATCAATACACTCTTCGAAGAATGTTATTGTCTAGTAAAAGTGTTTCAATAATGATAACAAAAGAGGAATTTGGCAAATCAACCATATTTTAGGTAATTAATTCAACAAGTTAGACATATTTATCATTTAAGTTATTCTTTAGATTATGATTAAATGAGCTCAGATACAGCAAGCCTTAAACGTTAAAGCTTGTGGTATTCTATGTTTCTGTTATTGTCAATAAATCCCATGAAAAGACCAAAACCAACAATGAATTAGTATCATGTTAGTATTATGTGTGTGTATGTGTGCCTGATATATCTTATCTGTGCCACAGAGCTCCATTGTTGTCCAAAAACTATTAAAAACACACACTGGGTGACATGTTCCTTCATTACCATGAACACACACACACACACGCACTCTAGTTAATTTGAAGTCAATCCCACATACACCGTACTGCTGCCCCAAATACTCACTAGACCAGTGGTTCTCAATCTGGGGGTCGCGACCCCCAAGGGGATCGATCCCGAGATAATTTCCGGGGGTCGCCAGATGGTTGTCAGTCCATCTGCAGCCCTCTTTTGGCATGGATGCAGGGTGTGCTCCTGCTTGGCTGTCAGGCTCACACAGCAGCAGTAACACTACACCGAAAATGTAAGGTATAAACAAAAGTCCCACTAGCGACTGTACTGCCCCTAGATTTAAAACCACTGGTTTATTGACTAATGTAGCTAAGCAAACCCTAACTTCATATCTGTGATATCTGCTGCTGCTGCATTCTGACATTTTAGCTGGAGAACGAGGCTAAGCGAGATGGTCAAAACACCGGATATTCCCTAAAGGATTGTACAAATAAACAAGTGTTTCAACTCAGTCTACCGTCAACAGGCTGCTGGTTTATTTCATTTGTACAACACAGAGTGCCAAACATTACAGCAGTCAAATAACACAATAAAAAAGTCAGTTAGCCATTAAACACTGGTGCCATAGGTTGGACAATTCTCAGCAGCCCTGCAGATGTCCAATTGTCTTAACATTACTACAGTGGAAACCTTTTATAGTGATCACATCTGTTCGGGTCACATTGATCACTATAAGCGATCATTATTATAACCATTTTGTTTTCTTTATTTCTCCCACAGATTACCATCTACTTGGATATTTAGTACATGAATATAAAGTAATGAAATGAATTTTTTATTGACTGTTTCAATATACAGTACAGCTGTTTCAAACACTTTTCAAATTACTGCACAAACTAAATTACTGTACTTAGCTAAGTGTAGCCTGAGGAACACCAAGTTTTGGCTGTTTACCATAAGCTTCGATGAGACTACGTTTTTCATTGAGAGAAAATGACTTTCTTTTTCCCGTCCCCTCAGGTAGCCAGCCGGAAGCAGACAGGTCACCACAAGGCAAAGTATCCTGGGAGCAAAGTTTAAAAAAAATAGAATCACCATCATTTTTAAATTTTTTCCATGTTGTCATGTATTAAAATACACTGTAAGCAGACTACTTGATTAATATAAGCAAATTAATTAAACAGCATTTGTATAGGAATGATTCTGTCCCAAGCTTTTTGATCCATACAAGTGATTGTATGTAACCATAATCATAACCATGATCACTATAAGCGGTTTCCACTGTGTTAAAATGAATTTCAAATGAAATGTAATGTAGTCATACAATGCAGTTAAAATAAATTAAATTTAGGCAGTAGTGTTCTAGGCAGAACAGCAGGGACCACCCAAAAAAAAATTGCACGCGTACACACCATAACCTCAGCCCCAGATGGTGTGGGCTGAGGTTTGTCAACTCCTAGAAACGCCCCTGGACAAATCTATTTAAATGGTTGTGATTTAAGATTTGTGTGACTGTTACCTCCTAATCAAGGACAGAAGTAATGAAGTAGGTCTGTGGTATTTAAGGTTGTTCATACCCAATATATAATCAGCTTTCAGCAGCTTAAGCTTATTGTTGAGGACAAATTAATATGACCAAACTTAATAAGTCATGAAACATTTTGAATTAGCTCTTAATAAAATACCAAAATAACCTCTGCTTTCTAAACCGTTCTCTCTCCAAATAAGCAAAGTATGACAATGAAAAACACTTTCACATATATTCATAGTAAGTTTAGCTTGAAAATGACTAAGACATTGACATGAACTGTTTTTTAATGCGTAATGTGATTTTGTCTCTGTGTTTGTTTTACTAACTGCTTGTCTGTTTTTTCTGTTGTCGTTTCCTGTGTTTGGTGAGTCGAAGACAATAAAGATATATTCTATTCTAAAATGCATGAATACATACAGCATGCAAAACACATAGAAACACATGGGCATGTGCATCAGATTATAAAAGGAAAACTGCCAGACAGTAAGTAAACCAAAACAACAACAATGGCATCCTTTCTACTGCTGAGAAAAGACTGTATGTGTGTGATCCCTCACATAGGAACTCACACTGTCAGTCAGAATAATGAGCTTATATGCAAACCACAGTGCTTCCTTGATCCCACACACTTTTACCAGGAGACAAGACCTGAGAGGTGGAGAGAAGGGTGGAGACTGGGATAGGGAGGAGGTAAGAGATAACAGAGAGAGATGGAGGGGGAAGGATGTGAAGGAGAGAGAAATTAAGAGGGAGAATCAGGAGGTGGAGAGGACAATGGAAAGAGAGCAGCTGGATTTGCGAGATCACAAGATCACACGAGAATCCATCTTGCCAGGCTTGTGGCCGAACCACAGTGGTTTGGACCATGGATGTATTATAAGAACTAGATACGCCGCCACCGCTCAGCCTTGCTTCCAATTTTTTCCAGTAGCCACTCGTGGTATTGCAGCAAAAAATTCCCCTGCGGCCTAAAAAGTATTTTCCCCATAGGCCACCATTGTAAAAGAGACGTCTGTAAAACTGCTGACAGGACACCTCCAACTGCAAACAAGGTCCATTATGGCTCTTTCTCATATGCATTTTTGATCCATGGAGGTTTTGTATTTGTAAAACTTTCCGAGAGCCGAGAAAAGTGATTTAAAAATCTGTGACATCATCACAATGTAAAGTCTATGGGCCGAGCGGGAACTCGCGGGCCAGCAGGGGGGAACATTACTGCGCATATTCAGTGGGCCACACAACCCAGAAGTACACCCAGAAGCTAGAAACTTTTTCAGCGTATGCGCCAGACGAGCAATTCTCATTGGACTGAATAGGCACCATCTTTGGGTCAACTATCCAGTTCTTAAAATACTACATCATTAGGTGTGACAACAGCAAGAAGCAACTGCTCATTAGCGTAGGTTAGCGTAGATCATAGATGATGCTATAGGGACTAGAGAGTATTGAAAGAAGAGCAAAGAACGACACAGAAAAAGGCTTTTCTCGATGGAAAAGGTGTTTTCGCTCATCTCCCGACTGGCTTCAAGTTAGCTCATAATAGACGGTGATAGACAGATGGTTCATCCAATCAGCTTCCAAGTATTTTTTTTGTGCCTGCCCTTTTCCAAACAGTTTCCAAGGACGACTTCTGAGATGGTTCTGTTTAACAAACCATTAGGGACCGTTAGGGAAACTCCTCTTTGACAAAAAATTGCAACCACTGTTAGGCTCAGCAGGAAATGAATATTAATAGTGTTTTGCATGACTTACACTGGAAACAGCCCAGATTTCAACAACATACTGTAGAAACACCTCTCAATATAATGTAGTCTGGTGTAACACCACTTTTACAATAACTATGACCTCAATCCAATTTACACATTTCTGACAATGTCAACAAAAGCTGAACATTATAAACTTCATAAAGGTAGAATTTTTGGCAGAGCTGTTGTATTGAATTGCAATCAACAATCTATTATAATTCAATACAACACCTAAACAGGTGTACCTAATAAAGTGGCCACTGAATGTATCTAACACAGACTGAGCTACAAAGCAAAATATTATTACTTGTAAACTTTACAGAAACTATTATTAACAAGAATTAATCTAGAAAAACAACAACATATTTTTGCCATTTATCTGGTTTTTCCAATCGCTTACAGATGCCAAAAAAATATTATATTTTAAATGGCAGATCTAGATGCTGATAGTAGTTTATTGCAGATATATCAGGATGGGTGTATATGTCAGCCAATAAGTAACAGGAAATTGCAGTACAGAAATGCCATACTACCATTTTTAGTTTAGAAACAGTGTCTCCATTACATAGTTTGACAAGTTGATTTTTACACTGTAAAATGTTCAACTAAGTAGTCTATGTATCTTGGTCACAATGTTTTATGTTGTTTATGTCATGTGTTTAGGTTAAAAAAAATTTAACTCCCAATCCATATCAGTATGGGCCTAAAAAATCCTGTAAAAAGTCAGGCTATAGTTTATATAGCTACATATTGTACTGTGTGACATATAGTCTACCGTGACTGCTCATAGTTACCAAACTTAAATTAGTCAGCACAATAGTGACAAATCACAGTCACTGTCTTGTGGTCATTGCAACATGGTTGTGTGCACTGAGGACATGAGCTAATTTTCCAGTGGAATGCTCACTGGAAAATTAGCTCATGGCCTCTGAGCTAGCATTGTCATAATTATGCTCAAATTCAGTACAATGCGGGTGCTTCTCTGCTATGAGTGTGACACACCAGGTCTGTGCTGTCATGTTACAAACACAAGCTTCATCCTTTTGTCTGCATCAATTCATAGCATGAGTCATACAACACGAGGTCAGACAGAAAAAGACAACATTACCTCCTATCACCTGCTCCCTGCTAAAAACAATGATTTTGTAACAATTTTTGCATTTTGACACCAGAAAATTGTGAAAACTAATAGTCTGGGGAACAGAGATTGAAGGCTAAAAGGGAAACTGGGCCCTATTTTTACAAATGTTGGGGTTGAAATGACTAATACTTACCATTAGGTTTGGAATTGGTCCAGTAGATCGCCTCCGCTGGCATCCGCGAACAGGCTGCAATGGCTGTAACGTAATTCTTGTGGGCAATTGCGCCCGTGAAAAGTACGTACACAAAAAGTGCTTGTTTTTGCCACTGACAGGCTCAGACTCTTGTTTGAAGTGTCTGACAACATTATGGAAAGGATCCCTACAGAGACAGACTGTCTCAACCTCTTGTGAGATTTCAGAGCGAGACTTCTCCTTGAGCAAGACTTTCTGTTTCTGGTTAAACAAAAATGATCACAAAGAAACTGTGGCTTTATGCACCCACTGTAGACAGTGGAGGCGATCTACAGGACCAATTCCAAAACTAATGGTAAGTATTAGTCATTTCGAGCCCAAAATTTGTAAAAAAATAGGGCCCAGGTTTAGAAATCCTGGAGTTTCCCTTTAAATTAATAAAACGAACAAATTGGACGGGGTGTAAGATGGTGCCAGGGAAGAGGACCAGAGGTATGGATTTAAGGGATAATGTAGAATAGATTAAGCATGAATATTATACTGTATTCATCATGTGAGAAAAATATTTTTAAAAGCCCACAATACCTGTAATTCTTCATTTTACTTGACTGATGAAACACATATGTAAGCAATAGCAGTGGACATACATCTGCCCCTTCAGTCTTTTTATTGACGGTACCTTGGTGGAGCTAGACTATGTAACCAAGATGCTAAAGAGGAAAACTGTGCTCACAAATTAAAGAAAATGTATAACACAGCATACACTCCATCTGCCGACACCTGGCTGATTTTACAAGAGCATGTTGTCAGCAAACAGACAACACAAGCAGTAATAAAAGATACTAATATATGCACAGCAGTGGTTTGCTGTTGGTTTTAATAGCTGTTTGCATTCTATTGCACTGAAATGACACACAGCAGAATACCCAAACACTCCATGAGGTGCTACTTCCAACCGACCATCTGTCCATCCAGATGCCACTTTTAGCACTTTATTATCCATCTATCCATATGGACATATACGGACACTTCTCTTACCATACAACCTGTCACAAACTAGATTCTCACTAGTGGTACAGAATGCAGAATTTCCAAATTGGAGCACTGCAGTATCACGGTGTGAACTCTCTCCAAGAATATAAACTCAGCCGGTCAGTCTGCCTGCTGGAAGTAAAACTCACTGTAGATTCAAGCCCAGGGCAAAACAGCACTCAGTGCATTCTGAACATTTCATGAATAAACATGAGGACTGCTTGGTTAACCCCTCAGTTGGTATGTGGTGGGACAACTTTGACAGTTCACATCTACTTCATGACATGAAAAGTAAAATCAGTAAATAATCTGATTCTAAACAATATACTACAGCTGCTACTGACATTTCTTTCTTTAGATGTTAACTATATTCACTCGCTGTGCGTGTGCAAAACAAAGGAAATGGGTAGCTGAAATCCAGGTTTCTTTTTTCTTTCTTAAATACAGGCCTGGTCACACCATCTGTGACTTCATAACTTATATAACATAAATATTTACATATATACAAAATAAAATGTCAAGCTAAACTTAACTGACTCTAACTAGCTTTATCATTAGCTATTATTATTTTTCAAGCTGCTGTCATCTCATCAATATGCATCTAAATCTACCTCCAGTTTCCAAAACCTTTTATGAAGGCTGTTGCACTGTGGAACTTAAGTGTCATGAATAGAGAGCGAGGACCCAGACACTGGAATAAACTCACTCTTGGTAAACTCTTGTAAATTGCGTATTTTGAGAAAAAATAAAACTTTTAAATAATTTTGAACAAAAAACAAAAGGAGAAGGAAAGCAAACAATGGGCGTCAGTGATTGGTTGTTAGGTACACATTCACAGTCAGTCCAGAGAGCAGTAACATAAGAGCACATTCACTGGCAACTCTCTTCAAGGCAGAGGAATAAAGGTCTGACCAATAAGTCATTAGATTCGTTGGAAGGCACTCTTTTGAAAAAAGTGGCTAAAAGGGTCTCAGAAGTCTGCAGATCTAGCAAGAGACGCTAAATTAGCAACACTGGTGGTTGTAGAAATCCAGTAGGGTGATGCTGGATTTGGATTTCCCACCAAAGTTTTGGCAGCAACAAAAGAGGCCAGGATTTTTATACTTTGTGATGTTTGATGTGCAGTTATTTTTTGTTTTACATACAAGGGTAGCAATCACACTTGTCAGTGCTACCACAGCTCTTCCTCTCCCTCTCTCTTCCTCATCTTCTCAAAACCCTTTGCTTTTTACCCCAGCCAGGACTGTTTTTCCCCACGATGAATGTAGCCAGGGGTTTGTCTTAAGCTGGGCTCAAACTAAAGGAGTTTTGGGCCGATTTATCCCAGATTCACCTCTTCCGACAAACGGAGAGGAAATCTGGTCTGGGACCTTGGTCAGTACCCATGTTCGGCCCAGATTATCTGGTAATGTTAGGGGTTTACAGATCCATTCTTAAACCTCCCGAACTGCTTGCAGACTCATAGGGGCCGCCCTGATAATGTCAAACATGTTTGATATTTAGGAATTCAAATCTGGATGATTACGTCAGTACTTTCCGAGCGGGACCACAATAGCCAATGAGATTTACGAGCTACGGAGCAGCTGACTGTGTTGCCAGGCAACGGTAAACATTCTAACCCTTGAGGCTAACATTAGCTTGCATACTACTGTTGACAGATATTAAATGCGATTGAAATCTCACCTCCAGTTCTCACTGAGTCTGTCTCCCCAACCATTTTCTCATCTGGACTCGTTTTGTTTTTTCTCACTGCATTGCATTACTAAAGCAAGTTGTTGCACCACGTCAGTATCTATTTTGTTTACATCTGCTTCCCCATGAGATCACGTGAGATCACGTGAGGTGGTGCATTGCTCCCTCTGGCATGATAATCTTAATAATATCCTGTAGTGTGTGATGCGCCGTTATTTTCAAATCTTGTAGCATGTGCATGTTTGAGATTAGAGAGAAGAACATCTGGGAGGTTTCTGTACCTCCGGGGCAGGTGACAACAATCAATGTCAAGAACAGAAGCTGTGCTTTTAAACCAAACTGAGAGACTTTTTATGCCAATAAGTGTAAAGGGCAGCACATAAGTAAGGTGGGAGGACTAGCAGGATAAGGATACATAAGAGAAGCCAATTACATTTTCATTGTTATCAGTACTGACTTGTCCATCTCCAAGTGTAACTTATTACTTCTTATTTCTTACTAAAACAACTGACAATACAAACTGTGGCATTTTAGACTTTGTACTTTTTCCATCAGTTGTTCATATACAAATGACTACAGAAATATACTCCAATATTAAGACTAAGAATTGAATAAGAATTAAGAGTGGACAAGTACCACACATGGGATGAGTCCTCCATGTTGTGTGGCGCTAAGGTCTGAATCTGAGGGCAGCTTCTGTAATCACATAAATAAAGAAAAAGAATCATCAAAAACAGTTCTATTTAATTGTGAAGCTTATGAATGTTAAGAAAGGATGTGGATGTGTGACATCAATGATGATGGATAAACAGTCCATTATCCAACAGAATTGTTTTTTTTTTTTACCTTTGAGTCCTTTGTGAGGGCATGCTCTTTGAAATGAGCACAGCAAAGGCGAGATGATGGTGCGGGTTTCCAGTCGATCAGTCCCATGTTCACCACCAACTGGTTCAGTCTTGCTGAATCATGGTCAACTACAGGAAATCTGTGCAAAAAATATATGTAGTTATATATGTAGTTATTATCACCGGTGTTGATCAGCTGCCTTAACAATGGACAATGCAATAATAATGGATCATATTACTTTATCTCACAGGATGTAGGCTATGCATAGTAAATGTAATTTTGTGGACTATAATTCATTAACAATAATTCAGACTGCTTTGTAACTTGGGAATTTAAAATAAAAACTCTCAAGACCAAAGCTGAATAAATTTAGTGTTACTGCCTATATATATCTGGAGACAGGAAGAAATATACTGCCCTGCACAGGGAGCTGAAGGAAAGTCAAGCCTATTGCTCTTACTGTATAATGCCCAGTAATCAGACTACAGTACATTAATGTTTCTGGGCAGGCCAGATGACTCTTCTTTAACTGTTTCTTATCAAAATTGTTTCAATACCTCACCTCACATCTTAATTGCTGCATGTCTTAAAATGCTTCTGGCCGGTACAGTCAGTGATGCAGAACTAATGGATGTACTACGGTACATCCACAGTAGAATGATTTCTTTAGACAGAGTTAAGTTAATTCAGATTTTTTTTCCCTTATTATTTTCTAAAATAAAAAATAATTAGTAATTGCTACCTACCGAACACCTGCTGTTTTCCCCATAGCTAACGTTAGACTGCTTGCTGTCTTATCTAGCTAACAACATTAAGTTACTGATTAGCTTACCAAACACAAATTTAACTTACCGAAAAAACTGCAAAGATCCCTCAGATACCTCAGGTCGGTTAGTACAGTTTACTGCAGAACAACTCATTTTGATGGTTTGAAACAGACAGCCACAGTTATGGAAGCGTTCCTTCTCTACGTTCAATTCCCGAAGTCCGCAGGTGCCTCCACGACTAGTTCACTCAGAGCAGCTGTCAATCACAGCTGTCAATCGTGATATCACACCCCCTTTTTATAGCATCAAATAACTAATTAAAACCAAGCTTATCAGAAAAATGAGCATACAGCAGCGTGATAAAAACTACTTAAAATTACAGAATCAATCTTTGGTAAAAATCTATTTGATGTGTTTTGATTTTTGATACTGCAGCCAGCCACCAGGGAGCGATCGAGATGTTTGGACTCCACTCTTGGGGAGCTGTCATGTCGTCCATCTTTATATACAGTCTATGATGCAGAGGAGTCGGGTGGGGAGGGATGGAGATGAAGGGGGTACTCTGTGGTTCCCATAATGCTTTTGAAGTTTCAGTACAAAGGTTTTCTTCTCCTTCTTCCCTCCCCTCCCATCTCTCTCTGACTCACTATCATTCGCTCTGTGTCCGTTGTGCAGGTCACATCCATCTCCACATCACACTCACTCAGTCTGTCTCTCATCCTCTCTTTCTCCTTTATCCTCCCTGTTGTGTACTGGACACACACACACAAACATACACACATGCTGTACAAATATGTATATACACAGTACATAGAACCCAGCAGCTGGGCATGCAGGTGATGTAGTCTGTGTGAAGTGTATTGTCTGATGTGGGGCCACTGAGGGCCTGTCCTGCATACACTGATAAAACTCTGTGAAGTTTGCCAAGACATAGGACACAAAGGGAAGCTGGCTGCACTGCACAGATGGTGCTTCTTCTGTTTGTGGGATTATACCTTTGAGTGTGTGTGTGTGTGTGTGTGTGTGTGTGTGTGTGTGTGTATGACACACGACAATGCAGAAAGATACATTTTACCGTAAATTTCTCTTTTAGGTATAAAGGAGATAAATATTTTGGCAAACGGTGGATGTCAGTCCTGCTATTTTCTTGACTAAACCTATTGAATGTGGATATTTATAAAACAGCAGAGAATGTGAGGAACACATTAAGACTGGATCCCATTTGTGCAGTCAGAACATCAGTGGATACTATGAATGTTACATAAATGTTCATCTCAGTAGTAGCATCGTTCAGTTCAGTGAATCTCTGAAGTGGTTTCTGGGGACCTCCTGGGGTCCTGGAGGGGGTTATTAGGGATTCCCGTGAAGAGTGGTTTGATTTCACAGTAACTTAATTCACTAAAAATCATCCCAGTTGTTGCAGAAAATGTAAAAACGATCATTTCAGTTATGGGTTTTAGTCTTACTTATACCAACACCAAAAGATAGTACAAATCACTGAATCAGTTGCTCAAATATTTGGGGTCATGAACATTTGAGGAGTCCTGACACAGTGACTGATGTTGATGAGGTAACCATGCATATGATTAAGAGTCACCATGCTGTGCTTTTGATTGAGCACATATGGGTTATTTTTGCAAGCCTGCCAGCTTGAAATTGTTTATTTGAGGGGGGGGAAACAGGGAAAAGACAATGTTAATGCAGTAATTGTGTCTTTCCCCTACACATCCAAGGACTTTATTCTGTCCCTCTATCATTCCTCAACATTTCAGTCTCACATTGTCTCTGTCTGAGGCTCAGTGGCTTTCAAGTCTGTACATCTGTCTGAGTTCCATGCTTGAGGTGCTTTTAGACGGTGAGCATCTACTACTGCTTAAGCTGCTCAGTAATATTGGTGTTCTGTATTTTGAATATGTGACAACAGCAACTCTGCCACTGCAATTACCAGCTACATGCGACCGAGGTTGCTGCTATGTACCTGCTGTAATCTCAACCCTATTGCCAGAAAAAAACGCTCATATTGGACAATTCTTCAAAATCCCATTCTCCAATGCCAACAATTTAAAAATGATTTCTTTCTGCTGCATCTGCGGATGTCTATGGTATTGTTCGGGTTAAGTAAAGATCAGGGATGTGGCAAGTAAACTATGGTTAAAGTATGGTTAGGGCTAGGCAATTAACCACTTGGTTAAATGTTATAAAAAGTTGAATGTTGCTGCTGTACATATATCATCCATTGCAGGTTCATCCAATATTAACGGAATTCAGCGGTGTAAGTCTCATTACGTAGCTTCATAGAGCGAGTTGTCACTGCTGGTCAAGAGGTGTATAATCCAGGTTACTCAGGTCCCAGTAAAAATTGTGGTTTCTGTGTGCTGCTGTGGCGACATGCTGAAAAAGTACGATTGTCGAGCGGCAAATAATCATGTACGTGCACAAGAATGGCAGCTGCCTCTTTGCCACTGCCACTGCTGACCTCAGGGGCAAGGCTGCCATCACGTTTACTTTGGGAACAATGAAGGCGGCGAGGGTAACCACTTACTGTCTGAAAGCATCTTTAGACAGAAGCTGTCCTGTGTATACAGTGACTGTGTGCCTTCTGACTGTTTTACTCACAGAGCTGACACCTGCTATATGGGGAACTAGGTATGTGTGTGTGTGTGTGTGTGAGAGAGACATTCTGTTTGCATTTTTATGTTTTGTATTTGTATACATATGTCTGCTTGCTGAAGTGTGCTTGAACAAGACCCTTAATCCCTTCCAGCTCCAGCTGCCGTCTTGAGCAAACAGAATTTCTCTGCAGGGATCCAAGTGTCACAGCCTTTTTATAGATCTCCCCCCTTTTTTTTTGCAATTTACTTTTCCTTTATGTATTTATTCATTTGGATTTTAAGTATGTGTGTGAAGCACTTTGTAACTATGTGTTTTAAAAAGTGCTATATAAATAAAGCTTTACTTACTTACTTACTTACTTACTTACTTGCTTACATCATCATTATGTGGCTGTTGTGTGGTGTATAATCAGTGCTGTCATAAAGATAACTATTAAATACAAAAACGATCACAAATAAAACTATTAGAGAACTATTAGTAATGGTAATGACAAATGCGGTGTTTCAGCTCAGGGCGAAGATGTTCAGTGATGGAAGCATAGCTGTGTTACTGCTGCATCATTTCTCCATTCCTTAAGCAATTGCTTGGAAAATTTAAACAGCATTCTCCTATTAGTCATCCAAAGATTCAAGCATGGGCACAGAATATCTGGGCCTATCTGAAACAATGTTGCTCTAGGCCCCACTTAATTATTGTAATTTGTATATCCCAGTCGAATCTTTATAGACTGTCTTCAGCACCGGATCCCTATAATCATTGCCACTTTTTACCAGATTAGCAACACCATTGGCCTGCTCCGTTTTGTCATGGACCAAAGTGTTGGTTCAGGAAAAAAATATGTACCTGACAACGGCATTAGAAAAAGAAGTGCCAAAAAAATGTAGATTCATCCTCTGGGGATTATGAATATCCACTGCTAATTCCATTGTAATCTGGCCAAAAGTTGTGGTGTCTTGCTCTGCTCTTTAGAGGGCCCATAGTGTTGACTGACTAACTGACATTCAGTCACAATCAGTAAACAGTGTTTCCTGAAGAGTTAGTATTGACTACTAGAGTAAATAATATCACTATAAGATCATAATGAAATAGATGCTGATGTAGTCACTACTCAATGTGAAAGCCATTTAAAAAAAACATGGGTATTCCTTTAAGTGCTAGAAGTCCTGTATCATGTTACATCCCCAATGGCTACAAGTGTGCGCTTTTTCCAAAACAGGACAGGGTATAATCAAATTGAATGGCTAGGCTTGCCAAAGACAAGGGGTTGCAGAGGAAAGGGTGGAAGAAGAGGACTCATTAGCTTGTCAGAGAGGCCAGGCAGAAAAAGAAAAAAGAGTCAGAGACGAGGAGAAAGTGCTAACAAGAAGAAACAGCACTGAGAGGTACTGTTTCCACATGGAGTCTTCCATTGGTATAAAATAAGTTATCCTTTATTGATCCCTGTAGGGAAATTCATTCTTCAAATTGCATTCGACCCATCCTAAGTGTCAACCACTGAGCCTGAGTTCATATGGACGATAATGCAAAGATTTACATCCCATGCCAACGTTCATTGCCCATGTAGTAAGTAGTGTGCCCTTTATGTAGCGAGGTGGAAAGTAAGGGAGTGTGGGTTGGGGTGGTGGATGGGCATGTAAGTACATCTGACTTTCATGTTGGAGACTCTGTGTAATGAGTGCTTGTATATGTGTTAGTGTGACAGCTCAGACTCTCGCTGAATTAATCTTGCCAAAAACTTTTTTGTATTATTTTTGTCCAAATTTTCTTTTTTTTTCATCCCGTCACTTTACCTTGATAAGGTGGAGTCCTATAGCCTCAAGATGCTTGCTTGATCGCGTTTTTGTCTTAATTCATACTGCCTACAGTGAATCGTCCACCCACTCTTTGCATTGACTTTCTAGGAAATTGCATGGCCTCTATAATTTGTACACATG
The DNA here is from genome assembly GCA_005408345.1 of Macquaria australasica. Taxonomy (NCBI): domain Eukaryota; kingdom Metazoa; phylum Chordata; class Actinopteri; order Centrarchiformes; family Percichthyidae; genus Macquaria; species Macquaria australasica. The sequence goes on along the minus strand of SEMN01000798.1, from coordinate 95,824 downwards.
TCATTCTAAGTACACATTAACACCTTGGATATTGGGATTTGAAAGCAAAGAGATGAAAGAGAGAACGTGCAGTACCTTCTACTGCTGTGTTAACTACACATGACAACCCCATGCACTCTTTTTCTATAGATGATAGTGATTTAATTGACACTCTACTCTACAATTGACTTATCTCTCAGATAGACTACAACCCTGTCACAAGCTTTCAAGAAGATATGATACTATGTGTCTGTGTATGTGTGTTTATCAAAGTCAGAAGGATATTCTACTTGGCAGTCCTCACTTTGACACTCAGCTGAAGCCTTTCATTACAAAACGAGACATCCCGCATTTGATTTAAGTGACACTTACTCTGACAGAATGACATGCTGACATCTTAAAAGTAAAACTGTGGCAGGAAAATATTTTAATAAGCAGTTATTTTAGTAGTCTTGCCAAGAAAATCACATCTCTTTTTTCAGGTGAAATCTCAAAATGATATGCAGTGATTTGAATAAATCTGAATTTATTTCTCCACAAGCAATGTGTCCCAGTGACCATCATTTTATCCCAGCTGGAGGCAATATTGCACATGTCACCAGTCTCAAAACTCCACCCGGATGTATGAGGACTTTTAGAATATACTGAGGCCTGGGGCAGCTGTCCTCACCAACTCATGTGGAAAGAGAATTTCATCAACTCAATTGCAAAAAGAAGACACTTCCAATTTCATGCCTATCATTCCTGCCCTCAGGGTGAGAGGGCATCAGCAGAGTGCTGCTGAATACTGTAGTGAGCTCAGTTTATTTAAGCTGAATAAGAGGAACCTTTGATGTTTCATCTCAAGGGAAAGTGGTTTCGGCAGCTCAATCAATGAAAGCAGTCCTTGAGTATGTAACATTTCACTGCTGTCGTGCCAGATCTTTATATCTTGAAAATATCAATAATTTAGTAATTTAGCAACTAGCATAGTAATTATATAACAGAGAACATTGCTTTTAGGTTAAAGGAAAATTATGGTTCATTTCAACTCATTTTATTTTCGTAGCTCAGTTCTAGTTACTCATCAAAGTAACTGCTGAAATCTTCAGCAAGGCCACAAACATGAGCAGTCAGACAATTGTACAGGTTGAAAACAAACCCAGGGGTTAGTCAAATCTGTTGGAAGACCAAACTAAGGCTAATGGTAAAATTACAACCCGATCCCAACTGACCATTTTAAATATCCGTCTACACTTAATGTAGCTGTGCGCACTCGCGGTTTAACACATTGTTTCTCTTACAAACAAAAAGTTGAGGTCATAAAATGCACCCTTGCTTAACTCAATACTGCCAGGGGTTTTGTTATGGCCTTACTTGGTCTAGTATAGTAGCTTACTGGGGCGAATGTTAGCTAATGTTAGCAAACTTACACATTATTCTGTAAAAACATTACTGAGGCAGTTTGTCCTTTCGTGATTAGCAGAAACAGCTAACTGCTACAGCTAACCATCATGTATATTATATATATAATATAGATAGATAATATAGACATGGCACTCCTACGACTAATGGCTGGGCCACACCGCCGACCTGAGCACCTCGTGTGCGTCGCGGAACCTCTTGCTTTTCATTTCGGCGTCCATGTTAATAACAGGTTAGAGCAGCCACACAGTCTCATGCGCATCTGCAGCGCATCTGCATCTAGAAATTCGGCATCTTGCCTATTTTTTCCACATGACGTGCGTGGTTCACAGCAAAAATAGACAGTGAAAATGATCTGTTGATAGTCATATTGACCTCAAACCAGCAACATTACACCTTTCAGTTTCAGTTTCAATGTCTGTATCTGTAGAATATGTTACAGACGTGAAAAAATCGAAAATAATTCTCCCCAGTTACAATTCAGCATGAGCCTATGTTGCGACCCCTCCCCTTTCTGCCTGCAGCTGATTGCTCTCTTCCTGCAGGAGCTTGCAGTCAGAGGGTCGTGGAGTGATGACGTGACACCTGTGTGGGTCTTCACCAAGGCTATATTATCTGCCTGGTGTCATTGGCTTTCTCTCCTAGGATCCACGTCATCCAGGTTTTGGTTTGGTGTCCCATTTTGCTGCCTACAACACACACATACATTCTTCACTCACCCATACATTCCACTCACTACGTCCACACCTCATGCCTTCCTTACAAATAGTTATGTTTGTTTATTTCTAATAAAATCATTAATTGGCACTCTGATCTGACTTGCCTCTCCTCTTTGTCACATATGTTGAGCCAGTTTGTGACACCTCTTTAACCTTTTTGAAATGAAATGAAACATTCTATTATTGATGGCCATTATCAAAGGCAAACTCAGTGTAGAAAGACAGAGCAGGCAGGAAAGCTCCCTCTATGGACTCCACACGCCTGCCAGACGCAGCAGTTCAGTGAGGTTGCTGTTTCCACTGTTGGCAGAGTCATTGGGATGGTTAAGGTTCTAGGTTTCTGATTGGTTTGCTTTCACATGCTATATTATATGCTTCAATAAACCATAACAAATTGGCTGTAAGCATACGAATGTAATAAATTAAAGTCAGCTTCAGACAGGGATATCTGCATCTCTTTTATACCTACCTATCAAAGAGGTTTGAATCCAGGTAAAGTGCCAGTCAGCCAGATCAAAGTCTGAGAGTTCAGTGAGTGAGTGAATCTCTGTATCATAGTTCACAGCCACCCTGCACTGCTGGGATCTGTGCTTTCATACCTGCTGCTGCTCTGCAAGCTGCACAACCAGGTGGGTGACACATCAGGAGTCAGCGTGACCGGGGCGAATTGAGGGGTGGAGAAATGAAGGCTGTGAAACTGGTGTGCTTGTTCAGTTGCGCACAGAACACACCACATCTTTTCTCTGTCTCGTTCTCATTTCTTTAATTCTCTATTTATTTATTTCCCTCATTAGTTGTGAGGGTTGCTCAGTGACCCGGTGTTCTCGGAGCGGGCCTGCCTGAAAAGTCACATTTGAAAAGCTCTCCAGCCTCTTTTCAGCTGTGAGTGAGCCCACTCCATGGCGGGTGGCCTCACTAATTGGACCTGGAGAGGTTGAGGCCAAGTTGAGGCGGCCCTGTCAGGTTCCACTTGGGCTTTTAAAGGAGCGTGGGCAGGAGCTCTCATTTACTATGTTGGTTGGTGATTTGCAGTAAGAGGTCTGGGAGATGTTTGCCAAAGGACAGGGGTAATCAGAGAAAAAAAAGAGCAGGTGAAAGTGAATAAGCAGAGACACTTCTTTCTGGAGAGGGTGGCAGTGGATACAAATACAGGTTAGATGGATGAAAAAATTAGACAAAGGGTGATGTATTTCACACACATGTTGGAACCAGAAAAACTGCTAGATCTCCATGGTGGTACTGCTCAGAAAAGCAGTGTTGATTTTGGTTCTTGATATGGAGTGTTAGTTTTAGTCAACAAAAATTAAAAACACTTTAGTTTTCATCAGTGGAAATGACACATTTGTCACGCATTTTTAATTTTTGTCTTTTCATGCATTCTGAGGCTAATCTTTGATAGTTACCATGGTTGTAGACAGGGTTTTACAACAAAACTTATCACAGCGGCAGCTATTTTATCTTTCATCACAACAATCACGCAAACAATAGAAATATGGTGTCCACATTACAAGGTAATTTACCGAGAATGTGTGCTTGTATGTATTTTGTTACTTTTGGAGAAAGCCAGGCTAGCTGTTTCCCCCTGTTTCCAGTCTTTTTGCTAAACTAAGCTGGTTGGCTGCTGGCCCTAGCTTCATATTTTCCGTACAGACAAGAGTGGTATCGATGGTATCATCTATCTCTTTGTCCCAGATGTTCCGTTGCTGCTTCTGAATTTAACATATATGAATTTAATTCATATATGTTACTTTTTTTCCCTTCCACTAACTGGTTATCTAATGTTACTGACAGAGACATTATGTTACTGAATGCAACTGAGTGCAGTTAAGGTTAGAGTGAGGGTGGATTCAATTCAATTCAATTCAGTTTTATTTATATAGCGCCATATCATAACAAAGTTATCTCAGGGCACTTTTTCGAATAGAGCAAGTCTAGACCGACTCTTTATATTTACAGAGACCCAACAGTTCCCACCATGAGCAAGCACTATGCAACAGTGGCAAGGAAAAACTCCCTTTTAACAGGTAGAAACCTTGAGCAGAACCAGGCTCAAGGTGGGCGATCATCTGCCTCGACCGGTTGGGTTGAAGGGGGAGGGGGGGAGCGGGAGAGAGAGAGCAGGAGGAAAGAGAACATACAGCAGCACAATACAGTTCCACATAGGGATGTAAGGCAATAGATATGGTAATGGCATTGATGTTAACACCAACAGAAACAACACTAAGAGCAACACTATAATAGCAATACTAATAACAAGAGCAACAACAGCAACAGCAGCAGCGGGTGCAGAGCAGGAGCACGGGGGCAGCAGGCGGCAGCAACCACAGACCCAGACTTCCACAGCTCCAGAGGCAGAAATGCCTGCAGAAAGCAACAGAAGGGGAGAGAGAGAGAGAGAGAGAGGAGAGAAAGCACACAACTACGGGAAGAAGTTGAATTAATAACAAGCATTGATGGGATATGAAGGCGTACAGATGGAGAGGAAGAGGAGTAGAAAGGAGCTCAGTGCATCATAGGAAGTCCCCCGGCAGTCTAGGCCTATAGCAGCATAACTAAGGGGTGGCTCAGGGGTCACCTGAGTCAGCCCTACTATAAGCTTTATCAAAGAGGAAAGTCTTAAGCCTACTCTTAAATGTGAGGAGGGTGTCTGCCTCCCGTATACAAACTGGGAGCTTTCACAGGAGAGGAGCTTGATAGCTGAAGGCTCTGGCTCCCATTCTACTTTTAGAGACTCTAGGAACCACAAGGAACCCTGCATTCTGGGAGGGCAGTGCTCTAGTGGGGTAATAGGGTACTATGAGCTCTTTAAGATATGATGGTGCCTGACCATTTAGGGCTTTGAAGGTGAGGAGAAGGATTTTAAATTCTATTCTGGATTTTACAGGGAGCCAGTGTAGAGAAGCTAATATTGGAGAAGTATGTTCTCTTTTTCTGGTTCTTGTCAGTAAACGTGCCGCAGCATTCTGAATCAGCTGGAGAGTCTTAAGGGATTTATTGGGGCATCCTGATAATAGAGAGTTGCAATAGTCCAGCCTAGACGTAACAAATGCATGGACTAGTTTTTCTGCATCTTTTTGAGATAGGATGTGCCTGATTTTTGCAATGTTACGTAAATGAAAAAAGGCAGTTCTTGAAGTTTGTTTTATGTGGGAGTTAAAGGACATCTCCTGATCAAAGATAACTCCAAGATTCCTTACAGTTTCGCTGGAGGCCAGGGTAATGTGATCTAGAGAAACTATATCTTTAGATAATGTGTTTCGAAGGTGTTCGGGGCCAAGTACAATAACTTCGGTTTTACCTGAGTTTAACATCAGAAAATTGCAGGTCATCCAGGTTTTTATGTCCTTAAGGCATGCTTGAAGTTTAGCTAATTGATTGGTTTCATCTGGCTTGATCGATAAATATAATTGGGTATCATCTGTATAACAATGAAAATTTATGGAGTGCTTCCTAATAATATTGCCTAAAGGAAGCATATACAAGGTAAATAGAATTGGTCCAAGCACAGAACCTTGTGAAACTCCGTGACTGACTTTGGCGTGCATAGAGGATTCATCATTAACGTGTACAAACTGATATCGATCTGATAAATAGGATTTAAACCAGCTTAGTGCAGTACCTTTAATACCAATTAAATGTTCTAGTCTCTGTAATAGAATGTGATGGTCAATGGTATCGAATGCAGCACTAAGATCTAGCAAGACAAGTACAGAGACAAGTCCTTTGGCTGATGCAATTAGAAGGTCATTTGTAACTTTCACCAGTGCTGTCTCTGTGCTATGATGCACTCTAAATCCTGACTGAAAATCCTCAAACAGCTTGTTGTTGTGTAGAAAGTCACACAACTGATTGGCGACTGCTTTCTCAAGGACCTTAGAGAGAAAAGGAGGGTTAGATATAGGTCTATAATTTGACAAAATCCCTGGATCAAGAGTGGGCTTTTTAAGAAGAGGCTTAATTACAGCTACTTTAAAGGACTGTGGCACATAGCCTTTAAATAAGGACAGATTGATCATATCTAGTAAATAAGTGCTAACTAAGGGTAAAATTTCTTTAAGCAGCCTAGTTGGGACGGGGTCTAAGAGACACGTTGATGGCTTAGATGAGGAAATCATGGAAGTTAGTTGATTAAGGTTGATGGGAGAAAAGCAGTCTAAATGTACAGGTTTTACAGTTGTTTCTAAGGTTCCTGTGTTTGAAGATAAGTCAGTACCAACTGAGGGCGGGAGGTGCTGAATTTTGTCTCTAATAGTTAGAATTTTATCATTAAAGAAGCTCATAAAGTCATTACTACTGAGGTCTATAGGAATACATGGCTCAACAGAGCTGTGACTCTCTGTCAGCCTGGCTACGGTGCTGAACAGAAACCTAGGGTTGTTCTTATTTTCCTCTATTAATGATGAGTAGTAAGCTGCTCTGGCATTACGGAGGGCCTTCCTATAAATTTTAAGACTAACTTGCCAGGCTAAACGTGATTCTTCCAGATTGGTGGAACGCCAATTCCTTTCAAGTTTTCGCGATGTTTGTTTTAATTTGCGGGTTTGCGGGTTATACCATGGAGCTAACAGGAGCTCCTCTGTTTTATTATCTTCTTTTTTAGAGGGGCGATAGAGTCGAGTGTTATTTGTAGTGAGCCTGCAGCACTATCAACAAGATGATCAATTTGGGAGGGACTAAAGTGTGTATCGGAGTCGTCTGTTATATTGAGACATGGAACTGAATTTAATGCCAATGGAATCACTTCCTTAAATTTAGCTACAGCACTATCAGATAGACATCTAGTGTAGGAATGTTTGCCTAATGGCGTGTAGTCCAGTAATAGGAATTCAAAAGTTAATAAAAAATGGTCTGATAAAAAAGAATTCTGTGGAAAGACTATTAGATGTTCAATTTCAATGCCATAAACAAGAACAAGGTCGAGGGTGTGGTCAAAACAGTGTACACTCTGACAGAAGCCAATCGAATCTAATAATGAGATAAACGCAGCACTAAGGCTATCATTTTCTACATCCACATGAATATTAAAATCACCTACAATAATTATTTTATCTGTTTTAAGGACTAAACCTGATAAGAACTCTGATAATTCAGATAAAAATTCAGAGTACGGTCCAGGAGCTCGGTACACTATAACAAATAGAATTGGCTGTAGTGTTTTCAAGGTTGGGTGTGAAAGGCTAAGAACAAGGCTTTCGAATGAGTTATAATTTAATTTAGGTTTAGGTTTGATTAATAGGCTTGAGTCGAAGATGGCTGCAACTCCACCTCCTCGGCCTGTGCCTCGAGGAATGTGAGTATTAATGTGACTGGGGGGAGTGGATTAATTTAGGCTAACATATTCACCTTGACATAGCCAGGTTTCAGTAAGACAAAATAAATCAATATTATGACCTGATATTAGATCGTTTACTAGAACAGCTTTAGATGAGAGAGATCTGATGTTTAAGAGTCCACATTTAATTCTCCTATTTTGTTGTACTGTTGCAGTGGAGGTTTTACTTTTATTAGGTTTTTATGTGTAACTCCTCTTCTGTTTACTTTGGATTTAAATAATTTAAGTGGTGGGGGGCAGACAACCTCTCTGTGGAGTTTAGGGTGGGTAACTGCTCTAATGGAAGCGCAGAGAAGCGTGTAGGACTGCAACTCTGCCTCCTGGTCTGGACCACAGACTGTATTAAGTCTATGGTCTGAACTCTGAGCTGTCATGGCTTTGGGCCACTAATAAACTCAGCCAGATTTCTAGATATGAGAGCGGCTCCATCCAAAGTGGGATGAATGCCATCTCTCCTAATCAGACCAGGTCTTCTCCAGAAAGTCCGCCAATTATCTACAAAGCCCACATCATTACCTGGACACCACCTCAACAACCAGCGGTTGAATGATGACATGCGGCTATACATGTCATCGCTAGTAAGATTAGGCAGGGGCCCAGAGAAAACTACGGAGTCCGACATTGTTTTTGCATATGTACACACTGACTCCACATTAATTTTTGTGACCTCCGATTGGCGCAATCGGCTGTCATTACCGCCGACGTGAATAACAATCTTAGCATATTTACGTTTATCCTTAGCCAGCAGTTTTAAATAGGATTGAACGTCGCCCGCTCTGGTCTCTGGGATGCATTTGACTATGGCCGCTGGTGTCGCTAATTTCACGTTTCTCAAAATGGAGCTGCCAATAATCAGAGCTGGTTTCTCAGCAGGTGTGTCGCTGAGTGGAGAAACCTGTTAGAAACGTGAACGGGTCGGTGGTGAACCGTGGGCTTTGGTTCAGGGCTATGCTTCTTTCGGACAGTCACCCAGCCTCCCGGGCTTCCCGGCTGCTCGGGAGTTGCCGGGAGACGGCTGGCAGAAGCTGCCTCTGGTCGGCTCGCACCGGCTGGGGGCTGGCTAGCTACAGCTGACTGACTCTCCATGGTGCGGAGCCGCGACTCTAACTCACTGAGCCTCGCCTCCAACGCGGTGAAAGGATGGATGTGTCTTCAGTCATCATCAACTAATGAAATCAAAGAAGACAGACTGATGAGTGGGTGAGAACTCTTTTACTCACCACTTGTCCCTTCCATGTTCATTTTACACATTACATACATTAGTTTCTACAGGTGTTCATTTTTCAATCAGTTGCATCAACTGCATAATCGTCTAAGTATTTAAGTCATTTATCAAGCAAGGACACCAAACATTTGCTGGTTCTGGCAAAAGATGATGATTTGCTGGTAAATATCTGTGAAATATTGATTGTCTTTGGGGATTGGGCTGTTGGTAAAAACAAGTGATGTGAAGAAGTTAGCTTATGGTTTTGGAAATCTTGCTTGAGATTTTTCACTTTTTTATTATTATTTATTATGATTACTTGATTCAATCCCAAAACCACAACAACCCTAGTGTCTTTAATTTAGCTGCATTGTACAGTATAGGCCTATCTATATTTGGGTAGCTTTACAATATGTAATAGGACTTGTTAAATTTCTAACAGCAGTGAACAATGTTCTGGGTAAATGAGAAATGCATTAAAAAGTAAAAAATGTGGCTGCTGATTACCAAGAAAAAGCACAGAAACAGCATGCAACTCCCTGTAAAACCACAACTTGCAGTTGTGTTGCAGTCTTTATGCTAAGCTAAGCTAATTGCCCTCTGGCTCTAGCTTCAAATGCTGTGACTTCTAATTCCTCACTGTCCTATTATTGCTTTCTCCATTTTCATCCTTTCCATACCTCATTCCCTCTCTCTTTTTCACTCCTGTCTTGCAGTGTACTTAATATACAATTCATCTTGCAAAACTACTGGATTTTGCAGGGTTTTGCATTTAAATTCTCATTTTTGTGGATTGGCATCTGGCTGTTTGGTGTCACCTCTAGTCTTCACCATAATTGTTCCTGCCACTCAATGCTGCATACTATCTATCAAATGTGAAATGACAGAACAGTCTGAAACTTTTGTGAAATACCAGAAAAAACTGTAGACTCCGACTTGAGCCCTATATTTTTGCCTATATGTGTTTACATTTTTGGCAAATTAGCACTATTAAAAGTATGCTTAATTAGCAATTAGCAGTTCCTGTTTGCAATGCACGCATGGATGTACAGACTACTATCACTGGATTACTTTGATACTGAAGAAAACTTAAAAACCTAATGATTATTAGGCAAGGTCTGCAGTTAAAAGGAGCGTTTTTTCGCAATGGACATCGGAGATAATGATATCCTCGAGAAGTGTAAGTCGCGCTGAATCTAAAAATATGTGTGTCACGTCTGTGTGTTCAGATTTGACTCCAAAAAAGTACAAGTTCTGATGCACCTCTGCTCCTCACCATAATAGTTCCTGTCACTCAATGCTCTATACTATCCATCAAATGTGAAATGCCACAATGGTGTGAACTTCTTGCAAAATGGCAGAAATAAAAACTGAATTTTTTGTCAATTAAAATCATTATCAAAATGTAATATTTTTTTTAAAAAGTGGGTGTTAACTCTGGGGTTGGTAGCACTTCACATTAAAACGCAATCCAGTATAATAATCTTGCAAAGACATCAGTGAGGCTTAAAATCTAAGTTTTTTGTTGGAATTGTGTCACAGAGGTGTTGATTCATCTCTATGGTAATTTCAGAGGTTGTAGTTTGCGGTGTTGTGTTATAGTTTAGCCACAGTAACATACATGCATTTATACATTTATGTACAGATTCAACATTCTAACATTCACAGTGTTGTGAGTTCTGTCAGCGTGGCGGACAGCATGGTTGCAGCTGTACAAAGTGTTCCAAAGTGCAGAGACACTCTGTATCATGGGATGCTTGTAAAATATAGATTCCCACATGAATGAAGCCTCGTCAGTGTTGCTGCTGGGTGGATCAGATGGGTGTAAGGGCGGCCCCCGGGCACCACAGCCAGAGAAACAGCTCTCCAGTCCCGGCCAGGCACAGTCCCAGATGGGCCCCTCTGTCACACACACACACACACACACACACACACACACACACAACACAACACAGCTTGAGAGGATCTGCTGGACAGTCTGCGATTGAAGTTCATTACCCATTAGCATGGAAATTGAATGCATATGCTCCAATACATCCCAATGCGCACACACACAAATATATCTATTGTATAGTGAACATGTTCACTGAATGCAAAGGAGTCACTGCAGGGTCGGTAGCAGCGTACAATTTAGTTTAGTAGTTGGATATAATTTGCATTTTGCATGTGTGTGTTTGCATTCTGTCCCAGCAACAACTATCTGAGCCATGAAATAAAAAACAGAAAGCTCAGGAGGATTGCAGGGTCAGGTCTGGACCTGGCAGCTCCATCACCATCTGTGGATGAATGTGTGTGTGAATGAGTGAATGAGACCAATCTGTAAAGTGCTTTGGGAACCACAAAGGTTGAAAAGCGCTATGTAAGTGAAGCCCATTTACCATGACAGTAAACAATAAACACACCGCCACTTATTTTGTATAGTTCAATGTTGTTGGACAGTGATAAAATACAACCAATTACAACACAGCTGCTCATACAAATTGGCCTGACTGCTCACAAGCGCTTTACTGAATAGTTTGTGGTCAGACCATTGGATAGAATCTGCAAATTCATCTTTCTGCTCAAATTGTAAACAGCAGAAATGAGTTTGGTATGTCCAATTCCCAGACCTTGAAGGGTGTAGACAGCCTTCCTGTGAGGTCCATTTCACGGTTTTTCTACCGGTCTGTGCATGGCACTGCAAACTTCTGCAATTAAAGAATTGTGGCTTGTCCATGGACCTAGGATGTGCCTTTCAGACAGCTCTGAATAGTGAATATTATCTGAAGACAGACAGAGTGCTTGATGATGTCCCTCTGTGTAGCCTTCATTTCAAAACAATGATTCTATAGTGAACCTAGATTTAAACACCAAACTATTGGAATTGTACAGAGGAATCCATGTGTTAACCTGGTTTTACGTTGACCATCCGGACGGCTTTCTGGTGTGCATACTGTACATTTGTACACAGCACAAAGTGTAGTGTTGTACAGTGCCCACGCATCTGCAGAGGAAATGGTGCACAAACAGGTTGCTCACTGTCTAATACGTATGGAATCAGCTGCAGCTTCTTTTACCTGCCATCACGAAGTTTCACCAGGTAGGTGTAATGTGCATGAAGTCCGTGCTATCCACCAGATCCAACTCATTTTTGTGGGCATCTTAATCAACCATCAAAAAGGACATGATCCCTCACTGGCTTCCTGCCAGCAAACATAAAAATGTATAGAGCATTTTTTAAATAATATTCTATTTTAAATTACAGCTATGTGGGAGTTGGGTTGAAATTGGTTGAATTGGTCTAAGTCTTTCTGGATGATGCTTAAGACATGACATGCTGACGATCAAAACCATGCACATTACAGAAGACTTGCATTTATATCTTACATGCTTTCATGTTAAACATCTATAACAATGTTGTAGTTATTTTACATTGTCTAATAAGGCCACTTGGGGACACAAGGCTTTCATCATGTTTCCGTGCTTACATCAGATTCTTATGTTGTTGTCGGTAAAGTTTTATGTACTTCTTAGTGTTGCGTGGTTGCTGGAATGACGTATCATGCTTGTACCTTCATCTGAGTGCTGTCAGCCAACAGGTATTAGGGATTTGAACAAGAGGGGGGCAGAAATGGGAGAATGTAAAGCTCACTGTGACTATTTGTTTTTTAATGAGCTTTTTGTCTGTGTGTGTGTGTGTTTTCATCCATGTACTGCATGCATGCTGCATTGGTGTGGGTATGTGTGTGTGAGCAGCTTCCCTGCTGTATGTGTGAAAGCAAATGGATATATTTAGGTTTTGTCTGAGCAGCAGTTTTCCCATCTCCTGGTGTTGAAGAGCTATTCAGTGAAAATGTGTTTTTCTGTTATTAGGAGGCATGTGGCCATCTGAATAATGCATTCTAAAACATTGCCTTGTTATGGCAGCGTATACAGTAATGTTACACCGTAATGCGTCGCCCTGTACACTGTTAAATATATATGAGGAGTGAAGTGGCTTTCTTGGGAACAACATTAACTACAGTGGTGAAAAGCTACTGCAGATTTTAGTGGCCCAAGACATTTGGTTTATTCAGGTGTTCACAGGGATTTGCATGGCAGGCAGTTTCAGCCACGCAGTCTGATTGGCCAAAAACCCATGCAGGGTTGCAAGCCAGGCTTTGTTGACTGCGTGTCAAGTCTTGTGGTAGCCAAAGATTATAAATATGTTCTTAACTGCCAGTCTTTAGGAAGTAGGTAGGTATGGAAAGCACCAAGAAATTTACTTCATTTTGAAATAAAAAGCTTTTTTCTTTTTTTTTTATTGAAGTCACAGCATAATTTCCTTTTTTTTTTTTTTTACTAAATACAAAATTAATACTTTTCATACATCTTTTCAACTCTTTTCAACCAGTTTTTTTTTCAACTTTTACCTCGGTTTTTATCTCTCCCTCTTCGCCTTCTTTGTCTCCTCCATCAACGCGGCTTTTTCTTTTGCCGGGTAGAGTTTCCACAGTTTCTCCGGTTGTTCACCGTCCTTCATTTCCGCTAGCTGGGGATAGCTACCGATACCTACCAGGGAAAACAAAAGCTCTATCCTCTTCCTGTTTTGGTTGCGCAATGGTTGACGCACTTCCTTCGAGTGAGCCTTCATTTTCCTGGGAGATCGTACCCGGTGGGACACAGAATTGCACAGTGAAAACAAGGCTTATAGGGAACCATTGTCATTTGATAATTAAACTTAAACCTTAAACCTGGAGTAAATGATTTTTTGGCTTCTTATGGACAGTGAAACAAGCTCCAAACACAATGTTGACATGTAATCATCTTAAACATATTTACATGCAATTGCCTATTTACACATCCAGCAGACATGGAGCAACATTAGCATTGTTTCTGCCTATGCCTGATGATGTGAACTCTAATATTAACTCTCCTTTTAGCTCTGTTTTGGCCTACACTAACTCCTGGGGAGAATCGAGCTAGGGTTAGAGTTTGGTTCCTTAGCTGTTAAACACTATTTTTCATCAACTAGTCGCTTACTTTGTCTGTCTGTTGTTTGGTGCTGGGCAGGTAGTGTACAGTGGGCTTATTGCAGCTTTTTCACTGAAAACAGCTGTCCCTTGCTGCTGGAAATGAGTTTGATGAGAGCCGTGACACTGAACCAACATAGTAAAGCGCAGCTGAAAGAGCCTTTGTAAAGCTCAGAGGAAATACAGAGTCGGGTGATAAGTCTCTTTTGGTTTGTCACCAGAAGTGACCTCGTTCACATTATAAAGTCATTCGATCCATTGTTGATATAAAAATATTGATTTGTGTAGATGAGTAGAAAACACAGCTTGTTGTTATATTGAGAACACAACATATTGTAATTTGAAAGAAAGCAGAACTTGAGGAATAACTGCACACACAGCCTCTCTTTGCCTTTGGTTTCATCTGATCAAACTGAGCTTTTTGTGGATGGCGCTTTTTTCTCTGTTCAGATATGGGTGCTACAGTATATCTCCCCGATTCCTCTGTTCCAGACACAGGGCCAATATTGGCTTGAAACACACTTTTTACAATTTAATAAAGAAGACATTTTAACAGGAGCAGATGACAGTGTTGCATGTCCTTTTGGAGATGGAATTCATAGCTACAGTTGGAGCTTTTCACACTTTAATCTACTCACTCATTTCTTCTTCCATTGTTCCAAAGAGACCACTTTTGCTGCTGGTGGAAATATAAAGCCAGATATTTGATGTTGGAGCAAGTGTAAAAGCGAGTTTAAGATGAATGTCTTAAATACAGCAGACTTTGATATGTCTAGTCAAACAAAAGGGAACAAGAATTTGTGAAGAAATAGTAAATATATCAGATAGAGGGAACATGGTTTACAAAACTTTAGCATTTTGCATGATGATGAGCAGCAGACCTCTCCAGTGGTTATGTTCTTTTCAGTCTGCTTCCTTACTGTAAGTTATTTTTTGTCTGACAAGCTTCTTATCTAGATTCTTGCATCTCCCTTTGTTCCTGCTTTCAGCACTTCAAAAGCTTTTTCTTTTTCCTATAATGAATCTTTTTCTTTAAAAGTGTACTATCATAGTGCTAAGCACTTGAAATGCCAGCTTTGCATCTATTTCTCCACAATCCTTCAGACAAAAAAAAAAAAGGGAATTAAAGCAACACACACGTTAAGTACACACACATACAAAATATACATAAGCACATCCAGCTGCGTTTTCACCTTGTGATAAAGTGTGGTTTCATTTCCAGTCTCTTAAGTCAAGGATATGCTAACTATTGTATTAGGAGTTAGTCATTCAGACCAAAGTTATTCCTGGTCATCACTTAATGTACAATAGATTTCTTTCATGTATGTTAAAGTGACTCTTTTCACCGGAGTATTAATAACATGGGATTTAAAGCTGCACTAATTCATATTTTTTTGGTTGTTTGTTTTGTAGTTTCTGTATTTGTAGTGTGTTTGCTGTTAATGTATTTGTTTTGGCTGTCTGTATGTATTTTTGACTTTCTGAGGCTGCAGCATGTTTCTCCTAATGGAAATGTTTTGGGCTGTTGCAGCATTTACCCTTGTCAGCCACTGTAATACATTTTGGTCAATTCCAAATTAATTTCACTCAAAATGTCTTTATCCTCTTCCGTTTTATTTGCTTTTATTTGTAGATCACTTTTTACCGTATTTAAGCCTATTGTTGCAGTTTTGTGGCCGCAGCTTTACTGTTTTGGTTCAGTCTCACAGCTCTCATCAACCTTGTTTCCAGCAGACACAGGAAGCTTTCAGCAAAAAATCTACTGTTCGCTACCTGCCCAGCACCAAACAGCAGATAGACAAAGTTAGCAAGGAGCTGGTGAACACAGTGGAGCATTAAGCAATCAAAGAGCCAGATACAAAAACATATCTATAAGGAGAGTGAATATTGTGCTTACATTGTTAGGCCGGAGACAAAAAGTTCTCTAAATGAATGCTAATGTTGCTCTCTGTCTGCTGTATGTGTGAATAGGCAACTGTTTGCTATCCTTGCCGTAAATGTCATTGTTGTGTTTCTGGCTTGTTGTGCTGCCCCCAAGTAGCCAAAAACTCAATTATTGCTTCTTTAAGTTTGACTATGATATATGATATAGTCACTTTGACACTTGGAATTTCACTCCATTGCCAAGGTTCTCTTGAGTCAGTTGCTTTGCAGTCATCACAGACCTGACCGAGAGCAAAAAGTTACATTTGTTTTACACTTTTGAGAGAAAAAAAAGTTCAAATCATGGTTAGTGATGGAGGTAGTAAACACAAGACGTTCTAAGTAAGAAGAACATGCCTTTGGCGATGTTCTTTCCCTTCAGTTGGCTGTAAATGTAAGACTTTTGTAACATGTTGTGCAGCCTAGCTTTATATCAGCCAAACTGACTGCAAGTGTATGAAATTCCAACTTTATGTTATGGGCCATTATAAAACTGTACAAATATAAGCTTCTTTTAACTTCCCTCAACTTGTTATTTTGGAGAACAAAAGCGAGCCTTGTTGCTTAAGGGTGGGATAGGACTGGCGGAGGAATGGTGCAGAGGACTCACACATATTCTCACCCTTGCAGTTTGCCAGGGGGTTGTCTTGCTTCCTGCATTCGGAGGGCCAAGCCTTCCAGTTATTATGATAATGATGGAGCCCTGCCATCAGTGTGTGCTGCCCATTGTGAAGCTAAGCTCTCCATAATCTAGATGGGGGCATTTAGCCATTTGGAATGCTTGCAGATAGACAGATTTGCAGTGGCTAAATATAGGCTAGGCTAAGGATTTGAATGCTAATGATGATACTTGAAGTGTTTTCTTACACCTGTGGGCATTAAAATGATAATGTGGCATCTGCTAACCAACTGCCCTTTAGTTTAATATAGTGTTGGTTCATTCATGCAGTTCTTATATTAGAGCAAATGTCATTCAAGCAGTATCTGCATTCAGCAACATTAATCACCAGCAATGCAGTAAAGGAGTAGGAGAGAGAGTCAAGCTCAAGTGCTGGTGCATGACTTTCTGCTTGACATTAAAGTAGCTTTATCAGTGGTTTAAGTGTGAATAATCGATTGCTCTTTGCTCCACTCCTCTTCTCTCTGACTCATCCTCCTCTTCCTCCTGCTTCTGTCTTTTGCTCCTTGGTGTCTCTTTCTAGTTGGTGCTACCAGAGTACTCCATCCATGGACTCTTCTGCATCATGTTCCTGTGTGCCCAGGAGTGGCTGACTGTGGGCCTCAACATCCCCCTGCTCTTCTACAACACGTGGAGGTGACTATCCAATCTCTCGTAGTGTGTGTGTGTGTGTGTGTGTGTGTGTGTGTGTGTGTGTGTGTGTGTGTGTGTGTGTCTAACTGTGTATTCCTGAACATTTATAATTTATGTCCTTGCTTCTTAAAAAGTATCCTTTTGAGTTAGGTTTGGGTTTGCATTGATGGTTAAAATTAAGATCAGGCTTAAATATGATATTGCTGAAAATTAAATAAAAAGTAACTTGTGTTGAAAAGCTGTAGATTACACTAAGGCTTACGATATACTTGCTTTTTGCCAATGCTTAAGTGTTGACTGGCTGCGTTTTCCAGTGTTCCTATGAATTATGTCCATATTGAACGCTTCCTCAACACACTGTTTACGTTCAATGCTAATGTTCACTGTCAGTGCAGGAAGTAGTGTGCCTCTATGTACTGCAGCAAGGTGGACAGTAGTGATGTGGAGGACGTGTTAGCACATACATTTTTCTTTTTTTTTTAGGAGATCGGAGTTTGCATCCTGTCACAGACCTGAAATAAACATTCGCTATTTTATTAACCTTTTCCCTGACCTTAACCAAGTGATTTAGTTGCCTAACCTTAACCATACCTTAACCATCATTTATTTGCCATAACCACAATCATGCCTTAACCACACCATAGATGCTGTGCACATTTATTTATTATTATTTATTGTGTAAAGGGAGAATTCTAAAAACGTTGGCACACACAGAAATAGTCCATGTTTGAGTTGCCAAATTTTACAGTGTCCAGTTGTTTTAGGAAATTAGAGCCTTTTTGAAAAAAAAAAAGAAACTATATTTATGACAATTTTAAAAAGATTTTTGTCCTCAGTTGAAACAAATGGGCCTACAGCCACAGTCAGGGTAGGAAAGTCAAACAGTATTGACAAAACTTCTTTTCATGGAATTTGATGCCAATAAGAAAAATAGCCTTGTCATTTAAGATTAGAATTAGAATTAGTCTTAGATCATGGATTTGCATTTTTAGTTTGAATTAAGATTAGCCTCAGATAGGCTATGGGTGAAAATTAAGTGGAAAGACACCTGAAAAGCTGCGTATGACAATAAGGCTCATGATATATACTTGCTTTTTGCCAACACATATGCGTAGACGAGCGGCTGCGATGTTAATAACATTGCTCACATTAAAACGTATATCCATTAGGTTGCAGATAAGGGCTGAATCATCCCTACCCAACACTGGAAAATGTCTTCCTTGAGAACATAACTAAACATGGCAAATCTCAAAGAGGTTACTATATTGTTAATGTTAAATGATAAAGCTAGAGCTATTCTATATTTTTCAACAACTCTATTTTCTGACTTTTCTACCTTGTCTGTGGCTCTCAGGCCCAAGTCCACTGTTTTGTGTGTGCCATTTTTAGCAAACATAACTCAAAGTTTAACATACATTTGGTGCTCTAATGAATAGTTATAGCAGTAGAATGGTGTATGTGGGATTAAGTCCAGATAAACTACACTGTGTGTGTTCAATAAAGGAAGATGTCACCCAGTGTGGCTCATTGATGTGTTTTTAATTGTTTTTGGACAACAATGGAGCTCTAAGGCACAGAGGAATACGATAGAACAGGATTTGGATACACACACGACACCAGATTTGTTATTTAGGAGAACAACGGGCAACAATCTCTGGTTTCTTTTCAAAGCTGTTTGTTTAGAGTCTTCTGCTAACCTTACTCCACATCCTTATGTACTGCGATCACCATTCACGTGTTTACGTGCATCTTGCGGATGTCTAGCGTTAATTTCTGAGGATGTACACAACCAATGTTCTGAGAAATTGCGTTGTTAAAAGCAAGTATATCAGTTCTAACACATCTCGAGCCTCTGAAAGGCAATGTCGGAAAAATGGGTCACCAGTCAGTGATCTCCACATTTCTTTTGCTGCTCCTTCTTTGTCTGTTTTTGTCTTTGTTGCTGTTCTTCTCGTCAGTGCGGGTTAGACGTAGACTGCTGGCAGCCTGATAAGTTTAAGCTCATGTCCTCAGCTGGTTGAAGTTACAGACTGAGAAGAGAGGAGAGGAGAGGAGAGCCAAAGAGAGAAAAACATCTTGCTGTCTCATTAATTGGAGACTGTGCCAGATGCCCACTGGCTATAGATGCTGCTTCCTGCACAGCTGAGGGATGAGAAGACAAGGAAAAGAAGCGAGAGAGGGTAAGACAGAGATGGAGGAGGGGGGAAATGAAGGAGGATGCAGCAGGAGGCAGGACGGGGAGGCGAGAGAGAAAGTGAGTGAGTGATAGGAGAGAGATCTAATATTGACAAGGTGATTCAGAGGAGAGTGAGCGAGGAAGGGAGGGAGGGAGACACTGATGGTGAGCTATTTAAACACAGGAGTTCACGGATACATACACTATGTGATCGCACTAACATATATGAATGGGTTTGTGTGTGTGTGTGTGTGTGTGTGTGTGCTATGTGAGGTGAAACAGACAGCGGCATGTTGGTGTTCTAAAAACAGGAAGTTAGTTACTGTAGTTTGGACCTCTAATTTGGGTCACTCACCAACACAGTCAGCAGTAGGCAGGGGCAAAATATACAGGCCTGTATCAGCTGTTACTTTGGTGTACAGGCCAACTCTGATGTGTCCACCGCCAGACATGAAGGAGAAATAGTCACTTCCTGTGTTTTAAGTGGCTCTAAATGTGACAGAGCAGCATGCAGACAGATTATGTGCCTAGCCTCAGTAGAGAAACCTTAATTACATATCATATTACATATCCAGTCTAGGATAATGTAACTGACTGGTCCATTCATGGGGGACGTTTCCTTGTTAATTAAAAAAATAATTTTTTGCCAGACTAAAAGCTCTCACAATATGTGAATGTGGGACTGTAGAGGGAGATTCCAAGAGAAGCTGGCCATGTAGTGCTGTAGTATCTTAAAATGCTCTGGTTGCCAGCTGAATCCTTTTCAAAGTCTGTGTGTATGTGTTCGTCTTTTGTTCAGCATATACTGTTCGTCAAATGAATGTTTTCTTCTTGTCTTGTCTGTTTGTTTTTTTGCTCAGGGGAACTGTGGAACAAATGGTGTCAATAGTTCTTTTTTTAATTATTATTAATGACATTTTATTAGCCAATTGTAGTTAGTAGTTTGTTAACTATGACCTCATCATCAGTCATTTGTGCATGCATCTTTTGTAGAAATCCATGGGAATCATATTCAGTGACTCATTACAAAACCCTTCTGTCACACTCAGAATACATCAAGATGCATTTTCAAGTGCATTGTTGAAGATTTCATTCCTGCATGAGTCATTGATAGGCCAACAGAAATGTGAATTAGTGGACGTACGTGTAATTAATTCATGACAACCAAATATACGATCATTTCACAGTAGTGAACAACCAATGTACATTAACATTGTACAGCTGACAGCATGTATATGTATAAACCATTTGTTAGCCTGGGTTATGACTGAACAGACCACATGCATAATGATGGCAGCTTCCTGGTTAGACTGCATTACCTATCATACCCTGCAAAACATAATTTGAATGTTTAAATGAGTGAAATTCTCTGTGATGAGCTCTGTGGACTAAATGATTGAAAAGTAACCAGCAGCCAACTATCTTAATGCAACTGGTCTGTTACATTAATATACATTATCCATTGTTCCAGAATCCTGTTCATTTGTATCCCCCAGCAGCTCTGGGGTCCATTAAAGGCAAATTTCCCCTATAAAAAGGTAATGAGGCAATTATGTATCAGTACATAAACACCCCCCTCTCACAAAGCAACAGGCAGCAGCTGGAATTCCCTCACCATGTTTTCTCATGGTGACTTTACTTGAGTACTCATTTATTGTAAGACATATTTTCTATTTCTTAATTCTAACAGCCCCACTGAAATAAGTCTCACTGGGATGTAAAAGCTCCAGGAAAGATCCTACAACTCCCCAAACAACCCACTCTGCTATTAATCACTGCCAGGTTTTGTGTTTTGGTGACACTGCACATCTTCATTTCACACAGCTTTAAGAGAGAGCTGTTTGTGTTTACAAAGATTGATTATGCTAAAAGCATAGCAATAACATATGTACATTCTATTGTAGGGTGGATTTTCTCTTCAGCTTTTAAATCAGTCAGCGGGTGATAAATGGTTGTAATTTGAAAGGGGAGCCAATGTTTCATTGAAAATTCATTCTACAAAGACTCATTTTTATGCAGTTGGAGTTGTAATTCACTTACTGAGCTGACTGAATTTAGAAACTTAGAATAAACCCCACCTTTACAACCATATAAATCACATGGGTGAAAATATATTTGAATATCCATTCAAATATTTAATCATACTTTGTTTATCTTGTTGGGAACTTTAACTTTTTTAACACACCACAAGATAAGTCAAACCAATCGCTCCTTATCCTTTGCCAAGCCCTTATACCTTTACTTACTGTTACACCTGTCAGTCTTTCCATTTTAGCATGGCACATATGCAGTTTACAGTGACAAAAGTGGGAAGTTTACCACTCAAAACCGATAGTCTTTTTTAACACAATATGAGTCCTTGATTGGAGGTTGAGGTTGTCTGGAATCTCATTTCTATCTGGTGACTGTCGATTTTGTCGGCTAAAATCACAGCTATCGCTGGCAGATTTATCAGCTCTAGCTAGCTGTAACCCTGTAAAAAGGGTCTTGAATATTTACTTGATGGCTACACACATGATATTGTGCTAAAAGAGTGAGGCAAAAGCTACATGTTGCTAGCAAGAACTCAGCACCCCTAACGTTACTCTGTGATTCTATCAGTGTTTCCTATGCAAACCTTATGGAAAAATCTAACCATAATTTTTTCCCTGTTATTGAAAATTACTTTTGTGATCCTACAGGTGTCTACAGTTTGCACGTAATGATAAAAAACAACAACATTTCAATTCAACATTGGAAATGTTGGATTTAACTTTGGTCCCTGCCCAGGCAAACATTTAAACATTCCAGGCAGACAGTGGGCATCTGTGAAATCACAAAGACACCTTTGAAGTTGCAAACAGCTGCTGGATAACTAGTAAAACTAGTGTCCTGACTTTTCCCTTTAAGGTTTGTGAGGTCAACACTATGTGACCGAATCATGGTATACGTAAAAGAGTGCTGGTGTCACAGATGGGGTAGAAATTCATTAGCATCATTGTTCTTGTGTTGCAGAGTAGCTAGTCAGCTTGAATTGGATTGGTTTTATTCGAATATACGTAAGTAACCTATCTAAATGCTAAGTGTAGACAAGCCATGCAGAGGTTAGATACAATATGCTTCACTAAAACAAGAGAAAATGCTTTAAAGATGCTGACATACTAGCATTCTGGCTCTTATTCTTTCTAACATAGCCTGTAGCCCCACAAAATAACATACTTAGCTAATGATATGCTACTTGGCTTTGAAAGTAATGTGAGGTTACTGCAGAAGGTTGTAAGCTAGTTAGCATGCTAACATTTGCAGCTCATGTCAGGGCAGATAAAGACTCGCTCTAAAAGGTGGAGAAATCCAAAGCTTGACAGGCCTGCCGTGCCTAGTTACGTTAGCTAAACTATGGATAATCAGGGTTCAAGGGAGGGGTTTAGCGAATGGTCATTTTTCACCAACATATTCAACTATTTCGCCCATCTCTGCTGCATGATGGTGTCCCCCTAACTCATCATGCCATCTTTTTCCATACCATCTCCTTCCCCATTTCCTCCCATCATCTCCCCGCCTACCTCCATCCCTCCTTCCTACCCCCTCCCCACGGGTCTGGAACGGGTCAACTACCCGCGCTGTGGTCTTTGCCCTCTGTGGTAGGTACTTCCATTCCCCAACGGACACTAAGGAGCTGCTCTACGACCCGGCATCCGTGATGAACGGCGACACGCTCAAGTTCTGCATGAAGGAGGCGTGGTGCAAGCTGTCTTTCTTCGTCCTGTCTTTCTTCTACTATCTCTACTGGTGAGCACTTGGCAGGCAGTGTGTGTAGATAATTGAATTATATGTAAAAAGACTGCATTGATCTGATTACAACAGCTAGAGTAAAAAAAAACTATGAAATCGAAATCAAGCTAATTTTAAAAATATATATTACTTAGACCAGTTTTTGAAGGGATATGGTGAAAATGTAAAACTAGGACATTTTGAAAATGAACACTCACATATTGATTCCAGCATGTCACATGGTTATTTAACTTGGTTTGATTTCCCAGCTCCCATGAAGCAATGTGAGTGCAAATCACTGAATAAAGTAACCATTTCTCTGGCAATCACATGCAAGTTCTTTCACATACTGTTAGTCTGTCAGGTTACCTAGGTTTACTATTAGGCCCATTTCTGCTAATGCATGTGATGTTGAGAGAATTTGATTCTTTACTTCATTGACAAGCACTACCAGAATGCTCAGGTGGACAGCAGAAGGATCAAACTGCTACGCATTATTCTGTGTTTTTATAAATAAGAAGGTAATTCTGTAAATTATGGTATTTTTGAAATTGCACATGCGCTATTTTTTTGCCCGTGCAATGTTTTACAATTTGTATGATGTTTTTGCTAAAATGTTCTGCTGTTATATGATAATAATGCACACAATGTTACCATCCATGTCTAATAATGCTGTTATTAATCACTCCGGATTCTTGTTCCATGTGTCATGTGGGTGCTGCAGTGTGTGGAACCTGGACATATCCCTCTAATAGGTCTTATCAATGGAAACACTTAAAGGTACAATCCTTATATTTTTTTTACTTTTTATCCTATGGTAGTAAATCGAGACAGAACAGCATTATCTTTAGGAAGATTTGACCATAATGGTCTTCCATATAGCCACCACAGAGTAACCACAGTAAATCTGTATAAGGGCCAAGTTTGCTGTTAATATGCCATGAAGGACTGTTGTGGCTATCTGGATTTTAGCTTTAAACTGAGCTCAAGATTTTTGTGGAGCCATGTCAGTTACAGTTTTTTTTGATGGCTCAGCTCCATGATAAATAAAGAGGTGCCAGGCATGGCAGTATTAGCACAGAAGACGCTTTTTGATGATTATCCCATAACCCAAAAAGGATTGCAACTTTAACATGGAGTTGTTCTTGTATGTGTGTGATCATGCTGTGATTAAACATTTAACACATGCTGTAAGATCCCGGGCGGCACGGTGGTGCAGTGGTTAGCACTGTCGCCTCACAGCAAGAGAGTTCTGGGTTCGCACCCGCTGGCAGGCTGGGGCCCTTCTGTGTGGAGTTTGCATGTTCTCCCCGTGTCCGCGTGGGTTCTCTCCGGGCACTCCGGCTTCCTCCCACCATCCTCCCACCATCCAAAGACATGCAAGTTAGGTTAATTGGTGATTCTAAATTGTCCGTAGGTGTGACTGTGAATGTGAATGTTTGTCTGTCTCTATGTGTCAGACCTGTGATTGACTGGCGACCAGTCCAGGGTGGACCCCGCCTCTTGCCCAATGTCAGCTGGGATTGGCTCCAGCGACCGAGGATAAGCGGTATAGAAAATGGATGGATGGATGTAAGATCCCATCCTTGTAGAGAAATGATGTGCTGTTGATATGTCTTTTTAGGCAGTAGATACTTTGTTAATAGTGATGTTAATATGTTTATCACAGCAATACCACACAGGTAGAAAACCAACATCATGAGCAATGTGGTGAGTGTTGTTGTTTTTTTGTTTTTTTTGTGTTTGTTTGGTTTCGATAAAAGCAACACCTCTACAGTTAACCTGACATTACATCCTAAAATCAGCATATGCCAGGGAGATGAAGTGCTGTTTCTTGTTAATTCTTAATATGAATTGTTTCAAATTTTACTGATATTATCATGTATTGTGATAAAGAAGATGTCTTTACATTTTCAACACATTACTCCTGCATACATGTACAGTAGAGGCATGTAGTGAATTGAATATTTAAGTCCATGCTCAACATTTTTGCAATTCAATTTTAAATAGATTGAAATTTAACATTCACGTCCTGAGTTTTCTGAAACCAGGACACATGGCACAGATTCCAAACTTGGGGTGATGGGGGATTTTCTATCTGAAGCAAACAAGGTTTTTAAAGATTTAAAGAGCTTTCTCAAACTATGTTTGTTTTCCACTGACGGCAGTAATATTCTTTAAAATATCTGTTGGATATCACAAAGACTTTAGACAATGAGAATATAGTATGCTCCCTCCTGGCATGGTATAGAGGTGGAAATTGGAAAAACAAGCACATGTTTTATGCTCATACATATCTCATACATTTTCATACCAGTGCCTACATCAATCAGTACATGAAGTCAGTGTGCTGTACTATAGGTTCAATGAACAGGTTAATTTAAGGACCAGTTAATTAGCTAAAAAATATGTAACTCTCCTTTTGCAAATTTTTAAATCCTCCATATAGCTGCTTTAACAAAATGTAACGGCTTTGGGAAAATGGTCAGCAGTAATGTAAAGTATATTTGTTTCGAGTTATTGTATTAAAATATTACAAAATGATTGGTATGACTTGATCTTGCTATCGTACACTTGTCTCTAAGCACCAAGCAGGATGTAGCTTTATATTAGGATTTGGAGCCCAATAGTCATGCACCCTCAGTATGATGAAGTGGGCCTTAACAGTGATCTTGAATCCCTTAGTGTTTATTTTCTACATAGAGTGAGACAAAGTAAAAGCTCATTTGTTTTGGGCCTGCTGTGGACACCGGATGTCTGTGGTTGTAAGCCTTAATATTGAACTTTTATCATCTTGCTTCTCCATCTCACTCCATCTTGTCCCGCTCTAGCTCATGTTGGATTGATCTGCTGTTTTAGAGACCACTGGCAGCAGCAGCACCAGCAGCAGCAATGAGGTACTTCTCTACAAAGCAGAGTGATGGTCTGTTCACTTTCAATTCCATCAAGTTCTAAAGGGAAGGTTGAATTTCTTATTTTCATAATTTAAAAAACTTTCAGGATGTTACCAATGGTTTGATTTTTATGTGACATATAATAATATTGGTTTGTTTATACAAAGGCTTTCTGGCCATCAGCTGGTCAATTTGGTGCAGCCATTTAGTTATGATAACTTTAGAATAAATGTCCCTATTTTTGTGAATAAACCATAAACTGTTATAGTATATTTAGTTTAGATATTTAGTACATCTGTCCACCTGGGGTGTCTCGTAAACATGTGTCGTAATAAGCTGCTTGCACAGACGACCTATACGGTCGTATTTTTGGGGAGGACAGTCTCCTTTTTTAATTAGTTTTAGGCAGCATTCTGTAAGTTATGATACACTTTAATTCATCAGTCCAGCCAGGAGGGGCAGCAGCAAAAGCAGTCTCACAGTCACACAGGTTGTAAAGAAATCCCCAAATTACTATACTTATTTGGAGGCGAAAACCATGCAAACATTAAAGGGGAACTTCACCGACTATTATCATGGGAGTACTACTGCATATATGAAAAAAGTTTAATAAAGCGATGTGATTTGAGTCTGCATCGGTTGGGGCTAAAGACTACAAGTTTTAAAATTAAACAAATCTGGGGGAAGTGAGCTTACCAGACCTCTGTAGCCTGCTGCTTAACTCTGCAGCTCAAGGCTACATTAGCAGCTACACCCGAATATCTGACCAAACTGTCGGCGGTCGAGTTGCAGTGTGGGTTATGTAGGCGCCAGGTTTTGACAAGGAAGAAGAATGCATGGAATAAAAAAATACATCTGGTCCTTTTTTTTAAACTGTCCATCGTAAGATAGAAGTGCAATGCTAAATTGCCAATAGAAACCAATAGAAAAGTAGGACATCAAATCCTAGGTTGTAGAAAATGTTTAAACAGTAACCTTTGTAGTTGTCTGCTAAATAAGGTTCTTATAATCAGTGTGTATGGGCCTAACCAGGTCATTCTAATGACATGCAATGGCGGAAAACCAACAGCTAATTTGAGAAGTGAACGGTCAGTATAAACAGTGAGCCAGTATTAAATGATTTTGTTTTGGTGGATATATACAGCAGGTGGGTGTATAGGACTGGTTGAATTGGAAGTGAACTGGTCTGAAACCTGCTTCATGAGGCCCGTTTCTGTTTTCTTGTCTTGTGACACCGACCCTTCTTTTTCCACTGCTCCCCAAAAACCAAAACACATTCTGCACCACTCGCCTGCATCCGTGACCTGAAGATCCTTCACACCCTCACAATACATTCTTACTGCACACACACACACACACACACACACACACACGCACAGAGAAAACCCCATGTATGGACATAATGAAATTGTGCATGCCCTCACAGACACACAGATGAACACACAGCTCCACCTGAGCGCTCACCTCCACACCTGGGTGAAGGGTGATGGTTGCTCAGTGGAGCTTATCTGGTGCAGATGATCCAGTGGAATTACTCTATAACTCTTGATTTTGTCCACCTGCGCACAGCAGGAGGACAGAAGCACAGGCTCAAAGGGCACTGAGCAGACCTGGGCTAAATATATTTCTCATAATGGTTTTATCTATTTGACACATTTTGTGCACTTAGATAAATAAATTCCTCAATAAATCATTATTTAAAAAATCAAGAATAAGAAACCAGTGCACAACGCGTTATATTTTGTTTCAATATAAATACTAACAGAGAACCTCCCTGCTTGTTAGCATGTCTACACAGTTCCTATTCTACCTGGGCCCCTGTTGAGCTCTGTGCTGTCTCACCCTCCTCAGCTGTAGCTCCTCTGACACTGGATGATAATGAAGCCCTGCCTGACGAGTGGAGTTCCCCTTTGACCTTCACCCTCCAAACCTCTTACCTTTTTTCTTCCCTCTCTCCACCTGAATGTGTTTCTGTCACAGGGATGCCGTGTGAGATGTGACGCACTCCAGTAACAAATACTTCTTCGTTGCTAGATACAGACTGGCTTCCCATCTTTTCTCGCCTTGGTTTAACCCCTGTGGTCTAAAATACTGGCCCTTAGCATGTTGTTGTATACTGCTACTTGCGTGCTATCCTGTGGGACATTTATAGGGCTAACCTGTTTGCTGATATTCCCATCTTCCCTGGCATGAAAATCTGGTCTTTCTATTTGCTCACACACATACACACAAGCACAAGCACACACTCAAGGTTAATCTCGGCTCATTAACTAGACAGATGTTGAAAGCTAACGGAACATGAAATAAGCTACATCTGTCACTGGCGTTAACATAGAGTATGACATAAATCCTTAATTTAGACCAAAAAAAAAAAGATAAACATCATGAAAATGAGTGTATTTCTAACATTGTACTACTGTATTAAGGGTGAACCACCTTGTCAGAAAATCCATCTGTTATGAACATTGTGCTATTCACTGGTACAGCTACTGTACTGTGGATTAACATGTGGTCAGGGAAACACAATGTATTTTTCAGTCAAGCAGAAGCAAATGTGTTCATCCATTGTTTTTGCTTGTATCACAATGTTCAATCAAGTGTATGTTTGCCATTGGACTAGATGTGTGCTGCTGATGGCATTTATTGGTTGGTAGGAAAAAGAGTTGGCTGCTGAAAACCAACATTATTACAAGTTAGTAAACTCAATTGAACCTTTTTATGATGTAGGCTAATGTTGTTAGTCCGTCGCACTGACTGATTAAAAGAACAAAACACTGCCAGCAGCAGATTATATCAGCTGTAGCTAATTAACGTTAATATGGCAAGAATCCAGTTAAACGTTCCTGCATTTCAGTTTATCGGCTCCATAGTTCTAAATCAGCACCTAACAATGTTGGGTTGTCAGTCCACCACTTTGGTCCAGACTGAAAAACTTCAACAACTATTAGATGGATTGCCATGAAATCTTGTACAGACATTCACGGTCGACAGAGAATGAATCCTACTCACTTTGATGATCCCCTGACATGTAATCTAGCGCCCCCATGAGGTTGACATTTTTGTTTTCTAAAAGATGGATGGCTGTAAAATTTGGTACACGCATTCATGTTCCCTTCAGGATCAACTGTAATAACTTTGGTGATCCTCTGACGTTTCATCTAGCGCCACCAAGTCAGAATTTTAATTTGTGTAATACTTACCTGCAAGACTAATGACATTCAGCCTCAGCTGTACTTTGTGTTTAGTGCTAATTAGCAAATGTACACGTGCTAACACTCTAAACCAAGATGGTGAACATGGTACATGGAACATTATACCTGCTAAACATCACCATGCTAGCATTATCATTGTGTGCATGTTAGCATGCTGATGTGATCTTTTAGCTCAAAGCACCACTGTGCCTAAGAGCACCCTCACAGTGAAGCTAACATGGCTTTAGACGCTTAGTCTCAGGTTGTTTAAGCTTAAGCAGATTTAGTACTAGATTCAGATTTGATAAAATGCTATTGAACCCCAACCTTACTTACAAATGAATAGCCAAAACAATGTCAACAACAAAGTCAGCATTCTCAAGATAGTAGCCTACACAAAGCATGCAAAGCTACAGGAAGCATCAACACACTGATGCAATACTATGATATGATAACATCCACTATTTAGTATATGTAGCCATGCAAAGCAATATGAAGCAACAGAATGCAAATGAGGAATACTGATAATAGCGTTTTGCAAACATTAGCCATCCAGAGCAACTCTAAGCAACAAAACACAAATTAAAACAACCAGCAGTTTCATTTTACTAAATTGTTAGTAGAAATAGTTTGAAGGTTATAGTGAAATGGACACAATTAATAACACTCTAACCTTATAGTGTGCAGAGGATGTTGTAGGAATACAGAATAGTGAAAATTACAGGTAAAGGGAATTGGATTTCCTGGATTGGTCTTCCTGTTGGTGTTTCAGCACATGCATATGTGCTGCACTGCACTCTAATTAGAGGTACAATAATTGGACATTACTCTGTTGAACATGCGTTGTTCCTGTGTAATAAGGTGTTGTGTGAAGAGTGTGCTACTAATTTAAAAAGTGAGAAATTGAAAATAGGGCCATGTGCAAAAGCTGTTTTTCCTTAAATCAAGATAATGTGATGAAAAAAATCAAGAATATTTAGCAAATTAAACATTGTATTGTTTCCATAATCATGTAGCTCTAAGCGTCAGTATTCCTCTTTGCTGCAGTATCTCATATAAGAAGTCATATTTTAGCATACATTTCATACATTTGTTTAGTTAATGTCTAATTAGGCTGTGAAAGTGAAGGAAATGTAATTGAAAGAGCTACAAGTCAACTGACTAATGATGAAGCCAGTACTCATAGGTTTTAATGGGAGGAGGCCAAATCTCTGAGGAGAAACCAGCCTTTTACTCTTGATCTATCCGTCTTTCCCCTCACATATATCATCTCCTGTCTCTCTCTCTGCATCATATTTTCTCTCTGCCCATGGATATTCATGAGTCAACAGAGTGAACTTGCAGTCCTCTCACCAGCAGAGATTAACGGAGGTGTTAGGAGCTTGGAGAGGCCTCGGGGATGAACATAAACGTTTGAAAGCATTAGTTGCTGTCAGCGAGGTGCTGATCTGTTCTTGTCAAGTCACAGTTCAGTGAGACAAGTGTTGAATCCCCAATCTGTGATTTTGGCTGTTGCTGTTTCATGCAATCCTTTATTATTCTCTTTTTTTAAAGGTAAACATCAAAGACCACTGTGTCTTTGGTCAAAAATGATAAAGTGTGCTAACAGCTTGTTTTGTACATGCTCATTGCATTACATGATGCTCATCAGCTTTTGCTTTTTCTTTTGCATTCAGTGGAAACTTTTCCACAGCTGCAGTCTTTTCAGAAATGAATAAAACAGCACAAACATGCCAGGAAGGATTGTTGTTTTTACATTTTTAGGTCATGGTAAAAACCTTAAAATGTAAAAAATTAAGATGTTTAATGTAGAAACAATGTTATCGGTAATAGTGAAAAGGCATTATTGTAATAATTTCTTGTGTTAATTACTTTAACAGCTCTGTATTTAAAGATGGTTTGTCACAATGTTCATTGTATGTTTTATATTTTTTTTAACTAGGCAATTTAGCTACTCTAGTTCCAGGTACAGATCATTTTGTGCATTTTGCACCTGCTGTAGGTCAGGGTGTTAAGCACATTATTTTCTCTTGAATATATCATTCAGTGATTAATGATTAATTGTTTATATGGCACAATGACTGTCAGTGATGTTAGTCCAAAAAGTGAGGTGTGTAAACTGGCTCTAGACTTATGGCTGTGTTCACACGTACTCAGCTGCTCAACTTAGCTTCTGTGTTCCTATGATTTGCATCGGTTTGCCACAGACACTGCAGTATTTAACAATACTCACTTATTACAATAATCAGTTCATAAATAGTTTTTGTAAGAAACCTAAACCTCAGTATCTCCTTTGATTGACTGGTTTAAAAAAAAGCACTTTACGTCCCCCATTATTTTTCTGAAAAGCTAAACTATTCTTAACTTTGGGAGACTCTGCACTTAAAAAAAGCAGCTGCGTTTTGAGCACCTTGAGGCCACTTCCCATTGTTTGTTCTGTAAAATAGGCTGTTGCTTCTCTATCAAGATGTAATAGTGGTCGGTCACTGATGCCTCTGCCATAATATTTTGCAAAATAGGACAAAAAGCAAGACTATATAACTGAACAATGGCCACTGTGGCTACAAGTGCACTTGTAGGGGATGTCAAGTTTGTAACAAGCATTAATGGGCTAAGAATGCGTACAGATGGAGAGGAGAAAGGAGCTCAGTGCCACCTGAGCCAGTCTTACTATGAGCTTTATCAAAGGAAGGACAAATGCATCGTGCTGCGTTGGTGGGGGCGTGTTGCTTTATGAAATATTATCCAGGAAAGTTTGAGTTGCAGATCTTTGAGTTTGAGGGCTTATCAGATGCCAAACCAGTGCACAGTGGTTTATAATACTATGAAACAGGATTTTAGGGCTCTGGAAAGCTATCACACCTGCATCTCATTGAAATGAATGAGGAAGCTGCCATTTTCCTCGCCATGCACATGTTGGTCTGCACACGGTCTAAGGCTGCATTCAGACCAACTTTTATGGAGTGAAAATAGTCTCAATATTATTTGTAAATGTGTATTCCATGATTTGTAACTGAAAAACAAGATTTGTAACTGAAAAAAAAAAGGATTTGAAAATATTTTACTTACAGACTTTTAACTTCAGCTTCTCAGATCTGATCCTTTTCGCTTTCAAAAAGCTTCCTGCGCATACAAATGTCTCGTGTTACGCACGGATCAGGTTACTTTCGCTTTCGGGATTTTGAGACTATTTTAACGCTGGTCCCAGCTCCACAGATTCGTAAATGCATGAAGCGTTTAAGTGCTGGTGGAAAACTGGGACATCTGGGCTTTCGGCGTATTCCTGTTTAATTTCAAAATGGGAAAGACGTTTTTCTAAATAGACAGAATAGCTTGTCGCCCCTCGATTAGAGCACATGCATTTACCAACCACAGACTCTAAAACAGCCAGTCCAGGCAAAAAGCAGATGCAGGCAGAACCTACCCCTAACCACCGAGGGGCGACGCTACGGGAAACACAATTCTAACAGGAGGGAAACACATTTCGACAGGGGAACAGGCTTTCACACAACACCATTGTAGCGTCGCCCCTCTTTGGTCAGGGGTAGGTTCAGCCGGCATCCGCTTTTTGCCTGGACTGGCTGTTTTCCCAGCAGAACAACTCTACCACCTAGCAGTAGCTTATTTAAACCATATATTTACATTTATAGGTTACTGTATAGAGTCTGTGGTGGGTAAATGCATGTGCTCTAATCGAGGGGCGACAAGCTACTCTGTCTATTTAGAAAAACGTCTTTCCCACTTTGAAATTAAACACGAATACGCCGAAAGCCCAGATGTCCCAGTTTTCCACCAGCACTTAAACGCATCATGCATTTACGAATCTGTGGAGCTGGGACCAGCGTTAAAATAGTCTCAAAATCCCGAAAGCGAAAGTAACCTGATCCGTGCGTAACACGAGACATTTGTATGCGCAGGAAGCTTTTTGAAAGTGAAAAGGATCAGATCTGAGAAGCTGAAGTTAAAAGTCTGTAAGTAAAATATTTTCAAATCTTGTTTTTCAGTTACAAATCTTTTTTTTTCAGTTACAAATCATGGAATACACATTTACAAATAATATTGAGACTATTTTCACTCCATAGACTTTAGCTCTGATTCATTTGAATGAAGACGCAGTGATGCAGCGGGGTTGCCAGCGCAGGACTGTCTGGCAAAAAAATTGAACCTGTTTACTACTGTTTACCTCGCTATCGTCATGAGAAAAGATTAAATAGTTTCCGTGGTGCTAAAATCCATGTTATATAATATAATCCGTGTAATACATTGTGTTTTGACATCTGATAGAACTCATGTAGGATTTCCTGGATCGTATTTCTCTGTCTCGCTTGTAGTTTGCAACACCCCCCCACCAACACAGACCCTTGTGTTGTTTTAACACAATCACAATTAGGGAAGAGTCATTAAGCCAGCAAAGGGCAATATAAATCTACTACTTGCTCACATTAGCTACTAAGCTACTGGTCATGCCAGACCAAGTAAGGCTGTATAGCAGCAAAACCCATAAATGTATTGAATTGAGCAAGGGTGTATTTTATTGTTTATGAATTCAGCTTTTCATATGTAAATGTTGGATTGTGTTATTTCTTTTGTCAAAAGTTACATAATCTTGCTTTAACCTATTGATTATTAGTACTCCTGTAACTCAAACTAATTTTGAACCAATTCAGCCAAAACAAACACTACGTGTGAACACAGCATTACTGAATAATGCCGATTATGAGGTTTCAAAGAGACATCAAATATAAAAGTTTGCTGTCAGCAACTAAAACAAATACACATACAGACTCCCCATTAAATCTGCAAGCAGTTGAGACAGCAGTATTGAGGTGAATCAGCGAAAAGCCAACTATGGTTCAATGACATGTTTGAACATACACACAGACAGTGCACAAATGCTTCAAACAGGTTATTTGAATTGTGATGTAATTTTCCACCTGTCCAATCAGAGAAGTGTTGACTCATTTCCTATTTCCTGTTTCTTCTTCTTGTGTTTCAGTATGATCTACTCCTTGGTTACCTCATAACAACTGATTTATCAGACACTGGAGAGAAACAGAAAAAAAAACTCTGGACACACAGACTGGCATTGTCTCGGTCTAGAATTGAAAGACAGGAAATTTTAAAGTAAGAAGAGAAAGACAACACATGTTTTGCTGTGAAGCCAAGCGATGAATTGGATGGGGCTCAAAGCTTCTTTTCTGCTTTGTCACCCTTAAGAAGGAAGGACATGTTTTATGCTCGACTGTATATAAAAACCGAAGACTAAAACTCCTGTTTACAGTTTGACTGGTCATAGAGAGACCCGAGTTAATCACTGCCTGGCCAACGTTTGTACCACACACACACATAAACAACACATCCACAGCCTCCTCTGGAGTGGTACTGTACTTACTGTACAGTAGCAGCGCCAATAGCCCAGAGGACGAAGAGCACAGTAGCGTTTGCACAGTTTGTCTCAGGCACAGCATGGTGAAGCACTGTCCAGCCCAGCACAGCTCACCGACCCTTAGTCATTCCCCCTCGATGCCTCACCAACCGTAGCTTCACCGGTGAGTCAGAAACGAGGGATAGATGGACGAGTGGATGGACGGATCACACTGTACAGAAAAACAGAAAGCTCTGGGGGAAACACTAGAGCAACCAGTTCCCAATATTTTCCCCCGGACGGCACATACAGTCCATGGCCTGTGGGTTTGTTTTTTTCTAACATTACGTGAATGGCTTTTGTGACTTGTGCATTTTGGTGTATTCTTTAACAAAAGGCATTTCTAATTGAATTATGATCTAAGGCAAAAAGGTATTCTATACAGCAAATGCCTTCTTAGTGTTGTCCTAGTGTCGTTCTATTGTGAGAAAACTTTTCTAAAACTCAAACTAAAAACTGACACCTGTCGAAGCTTTTATAGTAGAGGAGCACACATTCTTTGCACAAATAGTATCTTTGATCTTGCACAATATTTGCAATATTTGGCTATACATTAGAGATCATTTATGATAGTCTAGCCACACAGGTGAAGGTCTTCCAACATGTAAAAAGCTATCCAGCCCTATTTGAAGATGGGGAGACAATGTGAATCTTTTATAGCTCGATTTACACCATGGACCAAAATGTTGTCTTTTCAGTATTAACTGATTTATTTATGTCTATTTGTGAGATACTGATGGCTTGCCTCCATGCTCTTACGTTAAATTACATATTATTTTCCATTGTAACCACACCATAATGAGAATGAGTGGTGAGTAAAACAGGAATATTAGAAAAGGTGCCCAACATTAATCTGTGTTTCCTCATTTGAATAAAAGAAACTGTAGCAGATGATGTAAACTGCCTGAGAATACTGAGTTACTCTACTGCATTACTGTATAATGATTCCCAGAAAGAAAGTTGCTCCCTTCCATATACAGGTCAGAGGTCAAAGGTCAGGCTCAGCTACAGCTCATCATCCCTGTAGCTCTGTAGTGTCTTGCTCACAGATACTAAAGCAGGGCAGGTGCCTGAACCTGCATCTTCCATGTGTAGCACAGTTTTCTAACCGCCAGGCCAGATCTTCACATGATGAGCTCACTTCATAAGCCACTACTCGAGCAGATAGGAATGCCCAACCCTTGTTTTCTCTTATTCTAATTCAAGCATTTTCTATCCTTACTGTGTATGTGACCAACCAAGTTGAATTTAGATATTGTTTATGAAATAAAGTATTTTAAAATCAAATATTTGGTGTTTATATTTATAGATGTACAATTCCACTTTTTCATATATTGCGTTCTAATATGTTCCTTGTGCAGGAGATGCATAATCACCACAAGGGAACATGGGAGAAAGGAGGTGGGGGTAGATTCGGCTGCTAATACTTGAAGGATCAACATGTATATTAGCTTAAAATCCAGGGAGAGTTTTTAGGTTTTTCGAACAGGATATATTTCTGCACTCTTGAACTTGTCTGAGCAGGTGGCTTCACAAGAACTTGTAGCACAAATCCTGGTAACACTTGAAGGTGGCAGTATATTTTTGGCGTCATTGGGCAAAAATTCCATAATAACCGCTCAGCATATTGTAATTCAAGTGGTCTGAGAGAAAACTTCTACTTCTGCACCTTCTTTTGGTTCTGTTTCCAGGCTTTAGAAAATGTAGCCCGACGGGAGACTTTGGCCAATCACAGGTCATTTCAGAAAGAGGCTGTTCTACAAATGCAGATGCGCGTGCACGTCCCTTCAGATGGTGAAAACCTGATTCAATGGCCGCAAATCCTGCAGACAATTCTGATACTTAAATGTCCCACACCTCCTTTGCCTGCAGCAGTGTATAGTACAAAACACGTGTGAACACGTCCTGGCTCCACACGGAGCTTCAGGCTCATTATGTTAAATGCCATGGCGCTCGTATCGACGAGTGGCAAAGAAGCATGATGACAAACAGTGGGGAATAACTTTTGAGGTGGACAGTGGTGTGTGTGTACTAGCCTCTCATCCTGCTGTTTGATGGCGTCGCAGCTGCCTCTGAAGCCTGGGGCGCTCTGCGGCTGTGAAGCGCTGGAGGGGCGTCTTTGAGAAGACAAGTTGCGGGTAAGCACCTGCCTGCATACCCACAAGTACAGGCTGGTCAGGAACACCATGCAGGGTGGGTGGAGGGGGTCAGGAGGAGGGATTCAGGGGCAAGTGGCCTGGGAGCTGAAGAACGGAGGCGAACGGCCTACATACGTTATACGTTGTTTTTCACAACAAGCAGCCACATACTGTATGTCAGTCGACATAAGCGAGAAGATTGACGTTAATTATCAATCATAACGTCTGTAGTAACGTTACTGTTTGCTCTCGTACATTTATCAAAATACAATTGTGTTCAGACTAGTGGATAACTGCAATGGATACTGTAATGTTAGCTAACGTTACTTACCTCAAACAATGTTGTGTCCTCAAAATGCCTTGGTGTCTCGGATGCTGCAGATTTTATGTTATTATGAGAAGCATAAAAATATTTTCAGTAATTAATGGTAAACATAGCTGTGTTCACCAGCTAGTCGCTAACTTTGTCTGTCTGCTGTTTGGTGCTGAGCAGGTAGTGGACAGTGGGTTTATCAGAGATTTCTTCACTGAACACTGTTGCCTGCTGCGGCTAAATGACATTGATGAGAGTGGTGAGATGAAACAAAAACTTTAAAGTTGTGGGCCGGAAAACCAAAACAATGAGCTGATGGACAGTAAAATGCTCCATAGAGGTGAGGGGAACTGCAGAGTCAGGGAACAATTCTCTGTGGGTTTGTCACAATAAGTGACCCCTTTCACGTTATACAAAGTCATTTGATCTACTGTTAATATCAAAATATTGATTAGTGCAGCTTTAATAAAGGTAGTAATAGCAGAATGTATAAATACTCCACCACAAGTAAAAGTCCAGCATAAAAAACTTAAAGTAAGAAGTTAGTAAGAAGGTTACAGTACAGAAGTAGTATCGGTAAAATGTAGTTTCAGTATCAAAAATCATTGACCAGAATGGTATCTGACAGTGTTATATTATTGTTGCATTAATGTTTAAGAGGACCACCATGTAAAAGGGAGACAGTAAGTCCTCATACTTAAATTGACCACTGTCTGTGTGAAAGTGACAGCATAATTTTAATATGACTATCTGTGTGATTGTGAAAGAGAGAGAAGGTGTGTGTGTGTGTGTGTGTGTGTGTGTGTGTGTGTGTCCGAGCTGTGGCAGACAGGCGCTGACAGATTGGTGACAGCCTGTCTTCCCAGTATGCACCTGGGTGCTGTCCACATCGCTGCCATATATTTCATCATAATTAAACTAGACACACACTGCTGACCTTTTGGCCCCTCATTGTGTGTGTGTGTGTGTGTGTGTGTGTGTGTGTGTGTGCAGACTGGCAATGACTTTGGATTAGTCCCCCTCCCGTACCTCCTCCTCTCACCTCCCTCTGTTTCTGTTCTCTTCCCCAAATCCTTGCAAGCATCCACCTCTCCTCTTAAAGCTGTGAAATGACATTGAGCTCTTGTCCTGCGGCTCTGGCACACTGTGCTCAGTCATCTGGAACCCGAGGTTTGTCTGTAAAACTCTGTTTCTAACTTTTCACAGCAAGGGAACCAATTTTAATCTCACGCTGCATGGGACTGAAGCTCACTGATGCATATTGGTACTTTCTCTATGCGAAGGCTCTGTGACTCATGTTGAGTTCAAACACAGTTTTCCAAACTGTGAATATAGGAAAGTGAGTCAACTTTTGTAGAATTGACTGACATTGCGACACAGGAGAGCTGTAGTAGGTCTACAGTTTTCTATCATGTGACCCCAAATGTAGGGGAACATGTAAAATGTGAAAATGTGTGAAAACATTTTTAAAAATATTTGTTATAAACTACACAATAAAAGTTAAACTTAGCATCTCCTTGACTAACTACAACAGAAAAATGCTACTTACATTACACCTGAATGCATCAGTAATATTAATATAATGTATAATAATGTAACACTCAAGTGGGCCATTTTTTTTTTTGCATAACAAGTACTTGTACTTTTGATACTTTAAGTACATTTTTCTACTAACACTTTTGTACTTAAGTAAACATTTTGACAGTGAGTGCTTCTGACTTAGCAGTAACTCAACACGGCAGATGCAGTCAAGCTTTAGGAGAGAGTTTGATCAGCGAAAATTAACCAATTATCCTCCGACTGAAATGTTTTGTGATGGACTTGGAACTCTAGAAAGACTGACAGGCCGATCACTATTGATAGATTGGTACCCATGGGTAAGTACTATTTTACTAGATGGTGTGCTCCATATAACTGAATAGTTTCCACAAATTCCTTTAGTCCCACTTGTTCAACTTTCTTATGTGGTTGCAACATTGTTCAGCTAATTTTAAGACAATACAGATGAACCCAAGGAATGTTGATACTATTAGGTTCCAGCTTTTTTCTCCCAGCCAGACGTTTCTCCTTGCGTTGCACTAAAACATCAGGACCAGTGTCTAGCTTTGTGACTTTGTGTTTAAGAGACACCGAGTCAGCTTTTTTTGTTCTTTAAGTTCTGTTCACTGACTCAGCCAGTTTGTCCCCAAAACACCTCTCAACTCTAATGCCATCTGAACACGTCCCCAGAGAGCTGGATTCCTGCTTTTCACGTTATTGCAAAAACTTGTCTTCCACTGTTTCTTGCTTTCATTGAAAGTCCTTCACTTTCTTTCACTGTGATCCTTTTATCGTCAGACACAGAGAGGAAGAGAGAGAAGGATGGGGGTGGCAGATGCAGCTAAGCATTATGGACCTTGACACGTGGTTGTGGTGTCCTGCGGAGATTGGATGGGCAGTCTGTCAGTGTCCTGTGTGCTTCAGATGGCCATCCTGTCAAACTGCATTACCCACGACACCACTGGTGAGAGGAGGATGATTTCACCGCCGTTGGTCGTCTATGTCATGATCAAACAGCAGTCATACTGTACCAACAGTTCAAAAGTCCACTGACTTATTTGTCAAATTTAAATAAAGTACTGCAATTTTACCCTAATTATAGTACAAATTCTGTTGTATTTAAAGGCTGTGAACCCGATGTTTGGGAATGCACATTAGAAAAGTTATTTAACAGCACCAATATAGACACTGATAGACTTTCTCTTTCTCACAGCCTAATTGTACGCACACCCACACATGCACACACACACACACACACACTCGCCCTGTTTTTGCACATCCCACTCTCTTCCCTAGTTTCTCCCTAATCCCTTTTTCTCACTTTCCGTATTTCTATATTTACCTTTTTCTGCCATCTTTTTTTGCCCACCACTCTCACTCTCTGTCTCTCTCCCTGTAAGATTTCTCTGCAAACCATTTGTATTAATCTGTCACACTCTTTAATGCAGCTTTTGTTGATAAAGTTGTAGGTAGCAATCTTTTCTGTTTGTTCAGCCATGTCGGTTATAGCTTTTCATGCTGGCTACACAGTTCCTCTTATTCTGCCAGTCCAAACAAACTGCTGTGTGTGTCAGAGTTTGTTTCCAAGACTAACCTGCCCAACAACTAAACAGTAAATGCAATAGGCCGGAAGACATTTTGACTTGTCACAGAAGAACAAAGGTGCAAACCAGAGCTTTAAAGATTCAGTATGACTGAATTTCATTTAGCTGCTTCAGTTTCGGGGTCCTGGTATTGTACATGCTGGCTCACTGTCACACTGTCATGGCTTACTGGGACACTTGATTAGAACCAGGAAGTCCTCCAAATTAAACCACCACACCCTCTACAACGACACAAAGAAACATTTTCTGATCTGATGCCCCTATTAGCAGGACGACATCATTTGTCTGTGCCTTCCGAAACTGTTACAAATCACTGTTGAAAAATAAATCCATTTCATGATGTTTTATGACAACCTTTATTGTCATGGTAACAATAATAAGGTTAGGGAAGGATCATGGTCATGGTTAAAAGAAATCAACCTAAATATATGTCATTTTGGGCATGTTATTAGTAACATTTGTGCTTTTCCTAGAGACTGTCCTCCCCAAAAATATGTCCGTATAGGTCATCTGTGTAAGCAGATTATTATGACCAAGTAG
Organism: Macquaria australasica; assembly: GCA_005408345.1. Lineage (NCBI taxonomy): Eukaryota > Metazoa > Chordata > Actinopteri > Centrarchiformes > Percichthyidae > Macquaria > Macquaria australasica. Next base: position 55,390 of record SEMN01000798.1, on the reverse strand, counting down.
TTTTGGTGCCTAAACCTAACCAAACTGCGACCATTTTACAACATTAGGCATGTGTTTATTATTGTTACCATGATGACGAAGGTCCAGTACGCCTATATATGTTGTTTTGGGAGTCACTGACAAACAACGTATACTGTCCTTTAGGTATGAGGACTTGTTCAAATGTCTGCTGTCACAAAGGCTTTTTGTTCTAATAAACCTTAGGAACTTTATCCTGTGCACTGAAACACTATTGTGTTATCAGCACTCTGGATACTGATAAAGCCTGTAGAGTAGCACTTTGGTGAATATTTAAACGTAAATAGTAAGATATACAGTATAAACAGGCTTCTGGCCCATGCAAAACCAAAGTTCACAAACCACAAATGAAAAACCTTGTTAATCTGCACTCTAGCTGTCCAGTAATATATTCAGCTCACTCCTAGAGATTTACTTTCTAATAAAATTCTGTCTTCCACATGCACAGTCATTAAAGAGTGGATTGATCAGGGTATAATACATGAGGAGAGAGTTAATTTTGAATCCCTTCACAACACCATTTATCTACCTGCCAAAAACAAGAAGAATACAACTGGGCATCATGGCTCCTGCAGCAGGTGTTTGCTATTATAACCTGGAACTCCTGGAATCCACCCAACACTAATTATCATTCACAGGTGTTTTACTGCCTGCCTTTCGTAATCACAGCCAAATTATGTTCCCTATGTTCACGAGATGAGTCAGAAATGATTTTATCTCACGTTCCTGTAACCACATACAGGACTCCGGGAGCCACTCAGATGCCAGGAGGCCTTTAACGCGTTGATTCCCTCTGCATGTTTCATGGTCTCACCTGTAAGTTAAGCAGCCATGAGACTCTTTGATTGCTCACAGGTATGCATGTGAACGTGAGTGACTGACAGTGATGTATTCAGAGTGTCTCCAGGCTCCAGCAGCAGTGGTTTCTCTTAATTTAAACTGATTAATAATTAATACAGAATATCATTTGATGCACGAGTGCAATGAAGAGGAAAACTGTCCACGCATCTGTCTTTATTCATTGTCTCTACATTAATAAAGGCAGATGAATGAGGCAAACTACTAATTCTGCTTGCAAATATTGTATTTTCCCGCTGTTAAAACCTTTCCCATTCTATTCCCACATTTCCATCCGGACTATTCGCCACCTTGGAAATATAAGGTTCCATCTGCGTTCTGAGCAATTTTGAGATATTGAGCTTCAAAGTTTTTGCATTCCCAATAGTAATAGAGATAGAACCTTTTTGTTTTCTAAATAAAAAGTCCAAAAATGCATACAACTTAAAAAAAACACCTCACTTAATGTTAATAAGTTGTCACAGAATAAGAATATGTGAATAACTTGACAAAATGTCAGATAGAACCTTATAATTCAAAGGTGACGTATTAACACACACACACACACACACACATATAAATTATTTATTGAGATAGTAGGAGTATGGAGGCTGAGTAAAAGCTACACCAATCAATATGAGTCAAATGACTGTGTAATATGAAAGGTGTCACTTATAGTGACAAACCCACACATAATTATCACCAACTCTGCAGTTCTCCTCAGCTCTACAGAGTGTTTTTGCAGATTGTTTTGGTCTATGCAGCCTGCAACATTGTACTCACTGCAGCAAACGGTAAACAGACAGTTAGTGACTAGCTAGTGAATATAGTGGAGCATTTAGCAGCTAAAGAGCCAGCTAAGGAGCTTGTGGAGATCAAAAACAGAGCTAACAGGACAGTGAATATTGGACTGACATTCATCAGGTGGTAAGAGACACGACTCCAGTTAATACTAATGTTGCTCTGTGTCTGCAGGATGTGTGAACAGGCAACCGTTTGCTAATGCATTCACTATAAATACTTTATAATATGTCAATACTGTGTGTCCACCTTGTTGCAGTGCAAGTTATGTTTTGTTTTGGGGTTAGCTTAAAGGATAGAAATGGGTCTGGTTAAATGTTAACGTTTGATTGAACATCACTGTACTATCAAAATAAAACATTACCATTTTCTTTCCAGGTAATGTTCCTGTAGCGTACCCACTGCTACCCTTCCCTGGGCCCGCCAACAGAGACACACACACACACACTGTTCTCGGGTATAACCCGTAGGTTTCTTTATTAACGCTTATCTGCCCGGGCTCTCGCTCTCGCTCCACCCGCGCACTCCCACGGCTGTGGTCCTCCGTCCGGCGTGTCGTCGTGTCGTTCATCCAGTCCCACTGCACTCCCGTCCTCAGGGCTGCTACTGCTTAAGAAGAACACACATCAACCCCTGATGCGCTGCACCTGTGCCTCCCCGGGCGACCCGCCCCGAGCTCCAGAGCCACTCCCCCACTTCTCCCTCTCTGCAGCCACGCTCCAACCACGCCCCACCACCACATACCCCCACCGCCCGACTGAGGCCGGGGAGCGGAGAGGAAGTCGGCTACAGCCATCTGCACCCCCGGCCTATGGACCACCCTGAACTTAAAGGGCTGTAAAGCCAGATACCACCGGGTGATCCGCGCGTTGGCATCTTTCATGCGGTGGAGCCATTGGAGCGGAGCGTGGTCCGAACAGAGGGTGAAGGCCCGCCCCAGCAAGTAGTACCGCAGGGCCCCGACCGCCCACCGGATAGCCAAGCACTCCTTTTCAATTGTGCTGTACCGGGACTCCCTCTCTGACAGCTTCCGGCTGATGTACACCACTGGGCGGTCGACACCCCGCACCTGCTGGCACAACACGGCCCCCACCCCCCTGTCCGACGCGTCGGTCTGCAGTATGAAAGGGAGAGAGAAGTTAGGTGTGTGGAGCAGAGGCTCCCCACAGAGAGCCTGTTTTAACCCATCAAACGCCATTTGGCACTGCTCCGTCCACTGAACCGGATCTGGGGCACCTTTTCGGGTGAGATCAGTGAGGGGGCTGGCCAGATGTGCAAACCCCGGCACAAACCGGCGGTAGTACCCGGCCAACCCCAAGAACTGTCTCACCTCTTTTTTGAACTTGGGCCTTAGGCAGGCTGCAACCGCTGCGGTCTTGTCTAACTGCGGCCGCACCTGCCCTCCCCCCAAGAGATGCCCCAGATACCGCACCTCCCTCCGTCCAACCGCACACTTCTTCGGGTTGGCCGTGAGCCCCGCCTGCCTTAATGAACCGAGCACCGCAGCCACCCGCCGCACATGCTCCGCCCAGCTGTCACTATAGATGATCACGTCATCCAGATAGGTGGCAGCATATGCGGCATGTGGCCGCAGCACCCGGTCCATGAGCCGCTGAAACGTGGCTGGAGCCCCGAACAACCCGAACGGGAGTGTGACAAATTGGTACAACCCGTACGGAGTGGAGAAGGCCGTCTTTTCCCTGGACTCCTGAGACAGGGGAATCTGCCAGTAGCCCTTGGTCAAGTCCAGTGTGGTGAAAAAGCGCGCAGTACCAAGACGGTCCAGGAGCTCGTCGACCCTGGGCATAGGATAGGCATCAAACTGTGACACGTCATTAACTTTACGATAGTCCACACAGAACCGAATAGACCCATCCTTCTTAACAACAAGAACGATGGGGCTACTCCAGGCACTGTGTGACTCCTCGATTACTCCCATTTCCAGCATGGCCTTTAACTCCCGCTGAACCACTTTGCGCTTGTGTTCAGGCAACCGATAGGGCCGTGAACGCACCGTCACGCCCGGGTGAGATTCAATGTGGTGCTCTATGAGGGATGTACGCCCTGGCAAGGGGGAGAATACGTCCGCAAACTGCTGCTGGAGCCTGATTATGTCTGCCCTCTGGGACGGAGTAAGGAGACGGTCACAGGGGAGTGGAGCTGAGGCGACCGAGGTTGGCACCTCAGGCCCCAGCTCATCCGTCTCCTGCACTGTCGTCACCAGAGCCACAGGCACCACCTCCTTCCACAACTTAAGGAGGTTCAGGTGGTAAATTTGAGCGCCCCCCCCCCTGTCAGTGCGTGCCACCTCATAGTCGACATCACCCACTCGTCGTGTGACCACAAAGGGCCCTTGCCACTTGGCGAGTAATTTAGAGCTGGAAGATGGGAGTAATACAAGTACCTTGTCTCCCGGTGAGAATTGCCTCAGCCTGGTTCCTCTGTTGTACAGGCGCTGCTGACGCTCCTGGGCCTGCAGCAAATTCTCACGTGACAGCTGCCCGAGCGTGTGGAGTTTTGCTCGCAGGTCCAGGACGTACTGAATCTCATTTTTGCTGGGGCTGGGACCCTCCTCCCAGCTTTCTTTAACTAGGTCCAGTGCCCCGCGTGGTTTTCTGCCGAACAACAGTTCAAAGGGAGAAAATCCCGTGGAGGCCTGGGGAACCTCCCGCACTGCAAACAACAGAGCATCAAGCCATTTATCCCAATTGCGACTATCATCGTGAATGAACTTACGAATCATGGACTTCAGGGTTTTGTTCATCCGCTCCACGAGCCCGTCTGTCTGCGGGTGATAGACACTCGTGCGGACCGATTTGATGCCCAGTAATTCGTACAATTCCCTCAGTGTGCGTGACATAAATGACGTGCCCTGATCAGTCAGAATCTCTTTCGGGATTCCAACTCGGGAGACTAATTGAAACAGTGCCTGCGCTACTTTCTTCGCTGATGAAGAAATGGAGTGGATGACCTCGCGTCACCACTGAGCACAGCGCAGATACCACATCTCCCTGCCTGTCGTGTACGCACCCCTATTAACCTATCAAACCCCGGCCAATCTGTGCCTAATACCATAGGGTGCGTCAGACGGGAGCTAACCGCGGCCTGTATCCTATGCATTTTACCACCATATTTAATTTGCACTGGCACCACTGGGTAGTCGTGAATATCCCCATGCACGCACCTAATCTTCACCCATGATGCCTCTAGTAATGCCCCTGGTCGAACCAGGTTCTGGTGAATTAGGGACTGTTGACAGCCCGAATCCACCATAGCCCGGTGTACACCCCCCTGGATCCTTACCGGAACGCTGTATGTCCCCCCTGGACCGGGGGAGGGGACCGGAGGGCCGGCGACCCGGACCACTTGGCCAACCTCCATCAGTGGACACTCTCTGCGGAAGTGTCCGGGCCGCCCGCACCTCCAGCACTCCTGCCCTGCCGTTTGAGGGGCTCTCGGTGGGGTGGAGTCAGGGCGGGCGTCGACAGCCTCCCCCGTCAACGGACGAGGAGGGGGAGGTGGAGGAAGGACCGAGTGTGGTGTGGCCGCTGCGGCGGCCCCGCCGAATCTCCTCCTCGGCGCCGGGACAGGCCGGGGCGCTGTCACAGCCCGGGCCTCTGCTGGCTGACTCCGCGGGTGTACGGCCAGATGGTCTTCTGCCAGGGTGACGGCAGTCTCCAGGTCCTTTGGTCGGTGGCATTTCACCCACGCCGCGGTCCTGGCGGGGAGCGCCTCCACAAATTGCTCCACCACCACCCGGTCGAGCATTCGCCGCTCCCCGGTTGAGTCTCCTGGTTCCAACCATCTCACTGCCGCATCACGAAGCTGCTGCGCGAAGGCGAACGGTCTCTCTTCGGGTCCCAAGCAAGCCTCGCGGAACCGGCGGCGGTAGTCCTCGGGGGAGCAGCCCATCCGGTCCAGGACGGCGCGCTGAACGTCGGCATAACTCCCCCTCGAGGACGCCGGCAGGCTGAGCGCCGCTGTTTGGGCTTCTCCTGATAGTAGCGGGAGCAGACGCACAGCCCACTCTGCCGCCGGCCAGTCGCATGCCTTCGCCGTTACCTCGTACGCTTCCAGGAAGGAGCGTGGGTCGTCCGTGGCTGTCATTCGCGGCAGTGAGATGCCGGAGAGCGGCGCGGTGGTGGTGGGCCCCCCAATGTTCGCCACCAACCGTTCCAGGACCTGGGTGTGCTGCTCAGACTGGGCCTGGAGTGCCTCCATCTGCCGGCGATTTACCGCCGTCTGCTCCTGGTGCATGACGGCTAGCTCCCCGAGCATTTGGGCCAGGGCCGCTACAGGCTGTACGGCCGCAGGCTCTGACATTTCTCTGTTGGCTTAGGCCCCACGTTGGGCGCCAATGTAGCGTACCCACTGCTACCCTTCCCTGGGCCCGCCAACAGAGACACACACACACACTGTTCTCGGGTATAACCCGTAGGTTTCTTTATTCACGCTTATCTGCCCGGGCTCTCTCTCTCGCTCCACCCGCGCACTCCCACGGCTGTGGTCCTCCGTCCGGCGTGTCGTCGTGTCGTTCATCCAGTCCCACTGCACTCCCGTCCTCAGGGCTGCTACTGCTTAAGAAGAACACACATCAACCCCTGATGCGCTGCACCTGTGCCTCCCCGGGCGACCCGCCCCGAGCTCCAGAGCCACTCCCCCACTTCTCCCTCTCTGCAGCCACGCTCCAACCACGCCCCACCACCACAGTTCCCTATTACACGAAACAGGTTACTGTTATACACTTACTGAACCTTTCCAGAGAGTATCACACAGCTACTAATACACCGAAATATGGCCATCAAAAAAGAGAGGTTTATAGCTTCTTCCATTGTAATGTTGGAGAAGACGACAAATGAACCCATCTCTAAAGAGCACTTGTATCTTCACAGCCTCTGGCAAAGACTCCAGTGACACAGAAGAATCAGCCTTTACTGCCATTTGTCTTCCTGCAACAACTCAACCTCTCGCAAGATTTCAGTGCGAGACTTTTTCTCAAGCAAGACTTTCTGTTTCTGGTTAAACAAAAAGGATCTTTCTCTTTAACAAAACAGTCTGTCTCTGTAGGGATCCTTTCCATAAAGTTGTCAGAAACTTAATACAGTCTGAGCCTGTCAGTGGAAAAAACAAGCACTTTTAGTGGACAGACTTTTCACGGGCGCAATTGCCCGCAAGGATTACGTTGCAGCCATTGCAGCCCATTCGCGGATGCTGGTGGAGGCGATCTAAGCGATCAAAACTAATGGTAAGTATTAGTAATTTCGACCCCAAAATTTGGGCCTAGGTTTAAAATACAGGAGGTTCCCTTTAATGCGACATAAGTCACATGACGTAACTTACTAACGTACTTATTTTAACCCAAACCATGATCTTTTCCTAAACCTAACCAAGTAGTTTTGGTGCGTAAACCTAACTAAACTGCGACTGCTTCACAACGTTAACCATGTGTTTATTATTGTTATCATGATGACAAAGATTTATTATGCCTATATATATCACTGGCAAACAACCTATTCTGTCATTTTTTGGAGTCATATCTCCTGCCACTGGTAGGGGCGCTAATTAAGAAAACGCTCCTGTAGGTCGTATTAGAGGTTAGGAACAAACGACCTATGTGGTCGTGTGGGCTGGAGGACTTGTTTTAACTAATGTATGCACAAAAGACGTATGCAAGTTTAATCTTAAAGGGACAGTTTGATATTGTCTGTCAGCTTGACTGCCAGACTGAGATGATGCCTCGTTATAAGGTTGAAATATTTCAATCTAAACTAAATCAGATAATGTATTTTTAGGAAAGCATGTAATAGTGTCCTACTGTATGAGTGTACTGTATGTGTATATTTCTTGAACTTCTTTAATGATACAAAGATAAGGAAAACCCATATGGACATTTAAAAATGTATCCCTTTTTCCAGGCACTACTTTACATTTAAAAATGGGTCTTGGTGTTAAAGTTCAACTTACAGTTTATAGTCAAAGCCTCCATTGACAAGACCTCGCAGTATAGTATTACAAGTGTGTGAGCTATGCCCACGCTGGTGTATGTAGCTTGGTTAGACACAGATGCTGGGCTCTCTGTGGGAGTGCTAATTACCAAAGATATGTTCCTCTCCTTTTAAGCTGAGCTGACCTTCAACACTGTTGCATTAACCACAAGGCTGGCAGAGCTCACACAAGTTCCCACACACCAGACACACACACACACTGCTGAGAAATACTGTTACTCTCCTACTTTGTCGGAGGAGCTGTTTGTCCATGGCCTTTAACTCAGAAACAGATTTAGAGAAGAAGTCCTTCCTCTCCATCAACAGCTCAAGACTGAGCACTGAAGGTGCACTGGAAAAATGGGTAAAGGCTATGCTCAAGATGTAATGTCTAACAGAATAGCAACAACTGTACTTTTTAAAGCTGCACCTGCTGCCCGTGTTCCTGCTCAACACCTGCTGCTGCAATTATTATTATTATAAGTGTTATTATATGTTTTTCAATGACAATGTACCGAATTTTAGATGAGTAATCCAGAACAAGAAGGTGTTGAAAATAGCATGACTATATTGTTGAATTTATTAAACTAAAGAAATGGAAATATACATTATGCTTACCGTAGTCGGCATGCACATAATATGACAGCCACTGGGAGTTTATCCACCCTTGTTTTCCCCCGGCCATTACTGGAGATCTGGCTTTTACTTGACTACCGGTTTTTATTTGAGGAAATACGGTGTGTTTCCGCGGGTATGCCGCTCAACCCAAGTTACATAGTGCAAGAACAGGCGTTTGGGGTAAAGTGGGAATGAAAGAGGCACCATTCTCCCTCTTCCAAGTCAGTGTACCATCAAAATGATTTTGAAGCTGTTATTTTAAGGTAAAATTGTTGCATAATCTTGCTTTAACTACCACTAAGAAACCAACATGTTTCATGTTTTAGCCAGCATTAGCCTTCATTATGGCAAACAACACCAACACATTGCACAGGTAGTATAAGTTTAAAGTTACAACTGGGGGGTGGAACCCAACCAATAATTCAATTATCCACTTTATAAAAGTGTTTATAAAACACCTCAGATGGGAGCACACTGTACACAGAATTCTGAAATAGGCTATTGAAATAGTATGAAACATCAAGGAAAGATTGTTCATAAAGCAAGTCATTAATCTAAAAGAGGCTGGCTTGAACTTTAACAATCCACTTTGTGTGCTCAGCTTTTTTATCTGAAACAGGAACACAGTCAGTAGCTATGATTAAAACAGAAAGGCAGTATCAAGATTAGGCCTACCACTTGTAATTGCATATTTGCAAGTGCATCTTGTAGCTTACATTGCCATTATAAAAAAGTGTACAATACATAACAGGCAACACTAGACATGTCTGCTGGGCCATATGGTTATAAAACAATTTGCCATTTGATATAAGGACCCTCTTAAAAGTACAAAATAATTAAATATGAAATGAAATGAAATTGTAGTATGACAAAATAACCCAGCCCAACATCCCCTAAGAATTACATTCATATTGCACAATTCTGCACGTAACAATGTACGTCCAGTGCCAATGTAGGAAGTAGTGTGCCCTTTGTCACAACCTGGCTCAAAAGTATGTGACAAAGAGGGAGACCACGCATTGTCTGCAAGGAATAATAAACATTTTAATGAAGTAAATAAGTAAATAATACAATGGGTATGTCTGTCACTAGGTCAGTATGTATGCAGTGCCCGTGTGCATGGTGAAGCATGTATGAGTGTGAAACACAAAAATACAAAGGACAAATGTCAGTCAGCCGGCCAGGGAAAAGAGCCTGAGATGATCTTGCAGGTCTGATCTATAGCCTCCTGAGCCCAGCCTGCTCAGGTGTGCTGCATCCCTAACAAGGTCGCAGCTCCACCCATGAATTTCCTGAAGCTAAAAGGAAAGAGACAGCCAAAAAGGATGGACAAGAAGGGGCCGTCACACCTTTAGGAGAAAGCTAGGGTGTGGTAGTGTAGATGGACATGTGCAGGAAGAATGGTTCCCATCTTAAAGTGCCCTGAGATAACTTTGTTATGATATGGCGCTATATAAATAAAACTGAATTGAAACTGAATCTTGTCATAGACCTGAAATTAACATTCATCTTATTATTATTATTTTTTTACGGAACTGTGATCTTTCCATAAACTTAAAGCTGCTCTAATTGACAGACAGAACGAACCTACAGAGTATTATCACCCAACTCTGCAGTTCCAATCAGCGTTGTTTCCAGCAAAAAAGCTCTGATTAACCCACTGTACACTACCTGCCCACCACTACACAACATACAAAGTTAGCTACTAGCTGGTTAACATAGTAGAGCATTTAGCAGCTAAAGAGAAGTTGAATTTTAAAACGTTGGCATTGAACATAAAAACAAAACAAAAACGTCATTCTGGGTTTTAATATCAACCCTGGCACCAGACAAGAGGCGTTGAAAATGCTGGTTTGGTATGTGAACCTTGAATTGAGATTTTTCCATCAAATGAACAAAAGAGGTATCAGGAAAATAATTTATACCTACATTTTAATTTTGTTTAGAAATTCCACTTAGGTTTAATTATCTGTGATAAACATATTTATGCAGTGCAAGTAAAACACTGTATGCATGACAGATTGAAATAATATGGTATTTTGTGTATATTATGGTATTTCTAATGTCTGTTTACATGATGGTTTTATTAGTATGTTGTGGTGAATGTGTTATCTGTCTTCTTTGCACTAAGTTTCTAACAACTTTTGTTGTAATGGCAATAAACTTAAAGATCTATGATGGCCCTGAAGGTCAAAACACAACGACATTACACAAAACACAACAACATTTCGGAAAACACAACGACATTTCAGATTACGGAAAGGGTAGGACAACGCTTATGTAACGTAATTTGTGATTGGACAGAACTCAAGTCAACGAAACGCGACTTCGGTCAGGGCGCTACGTATGCTACTATCTGCTACTATCTATAGTCACTGCTACTACAGACTCTGAACATGTTTTCTCCCGGTCTCTCTTTTCTCTGCCAAAAATCTGAATTGCAGATGTTGTCCGTGTTGTTGACACATTTTAAGGCGATGTGAAAAGGTCAAAGTTAGACAAGCAATTCATTTTTGATTATCAAGGTATGTAGCCTACTATACTAATGTTAAAATACTTTCTAGTTCAGCACAGCACTTAAGAGTTAGATGATCTTCAAAGTATGCTTAAATAAAAAACGTCAACTATGTGTTTGTACCTGTGTTTACTGCGTTCATTGCAGGAAAAGTTGTAATTAGGGTCAGATGCTATAGATCACTAATAAAGTGAGGAACCACAACAGCTCAAGGTAAATACGTGTAAATATTTAATATTTAATGTTAAATGGTACATTGTTCCTGTTAAACAGTCAGATGGTTCTCCTTTCCTACCTGTGCTCAAAAGCTGTTGTCTGTGTCCATAGAAACAGTAGCTATACAGGTGAATAACTAAAACACATGAAAAGGACTGTAATACATTCATAAATTCAAGGCTTCCTTAATTTATAGATGCCAATTTAATGTGATGCTTACTACACACTCACTACATAGCATGGGATCATGAAACTGACACATAACAGATTTTATCATTTTTTAAATATAAAATGATTCATATTATTTAAATATGTTGTGAAATATAAAGTCTTGACATCACTTTCTTCATATCACCTTTGAAACTACAAACATTCCACCTGAGATAAGAGCATATTCATGCTTTTGTGCTGCTGGAAGTTTGTGCAACCATTTGGTTGCATTACTTTGCATTACAGCTCATTTTAGTACACTGGAAACCAAAAATTTTCCCACTGCCCTTGCTTGCACACGCAAACAGCAGGCCTGGCACAGGCCCCACACCCAGATAAAAAATAATAATAATAATTTTTATACTGTTTTAATTTGATAACAGTTACCTCAAAATTCATTTACAGTTTTTTCCAATTGCTTACACACTTGTTGCAGAATTTGGCTCGCTGTGTCAAAACTCTACACACAAGCCAAATAAGACACAACACTTGGAGCCAAACATCTCACTTCTATGTCAAAATTAAACTCTGTAATCAAAACCTAACAATCCTTTTTCAAAATGGTATTTTTGTCCCAAATGTATAAAGCACTGATGTGTTATGTATAAAGCACTGATGTGCTTTATACATAACACTGCGGTCATTAGTACTTTGTAGCCTATACCTTTTTTAATTTCATTGTATATAGTTGTTTTTTCCTGAAAAGATTGTTGGGACAAAAAAGAAATCACATTTCAATGAACACAAATATAGAAAGGGCTCAGAAAAGAATGATACAGTTTATTCTTTACACAATCCAGGCTTTTACAGTACAAGAACATACATAAAAACAATGAAGTGGAATTACAGTACAGTACTGTATTACATAACTCACCGAAAGAAAAATCATTACAGTAAAAGTAATGTGCAAAACAAACAATAAAAACATACTGTAGGCCTATAAGGGATGGTTCATGGATCCCGCCTTCTGTCAGGGTCTGGCCACATCACCTCATCCACATTGCAAGCAATGTCTTCTCTGGCTAGATGTAACCAGGGTCTGTCTACTCTTGATTACAGTTTATAAAACAACAAATACATTTCTTATATCGCTGATAGTGATAACAGCCAATAGTCTCTGCGTTGTGTTTTATGATGTTGATGGACTAACGGCTGACAGTTACAGTACTTAACTCCAACGCTGAGACACAAACAGCTCCGATGTCGATTCACAGATGATTTATTGCTTACAAGCACTTCGGGATCTGGGGGATACAAGCCCGGTCTCCGTAAAACTATTCAGTATAAAAGAAAATCATAAACAAAGGAAACTTACATAACTAATGAATGATTTCTGTAGCCAATCTAAATAAACATTAACTGACAAATTACAGGGTAACGCTTTAGATTACAGCCCGCAACGTACAGCATAATTACTCTGGAGTTACAGTGTAATCCTTTGTACTTACAGTGTACCAGTACAGTACGTACCAAGTAGGTACACGGGAACAGTTATGGAATAAGGGGGTAACAATACGGGATTTTACAAAGAATTTATTCTGTAGTTATTTTTTAACTACCGGGTATCTATTCTGTTATTACAAAGTATTTATGACCTACTGAGTAACACTCTGGACGTTTGGGAGAAATTTAGAGAGAATGTATACTGTAGTTATTATTTAACTACTGGGTACCTATTCTATTATTACAGGGTACAATATGACCATAAACCTGAGCAAAATTCTGGACGTTTCAGAGAAGATAGAGTGATGACTTCATTGTTCCTTTATAATGTTGGGGTCCTTAAAATAACTGTGCATTTACTTCGGAACAAAGGTCCAGGGGACAGTGTATCGTCATGGATACTGTCAGCCTCTGAAGACTTCCTCAGCTGTCGTTCACCTCACCAGCAAACTTCCTTACTAGACGCTCGTTTATGGCCTCGTGGCTCCGCCTGCCATCGGCGGACAGAATTCACCCACCATAGATGTCACTCACTTGTGTTTCGTGTAACCACGTTTGCAATTTTAAAGTCATTAAAATGTTGAAAGTCTTCTCCCGGGCAATTGTGTTCGACCAGCATTACAGCTCCTCAAGGTGCAAGCTTACCTTTTCTCAGCTCTGTGCACGGCCTCCTTTCATCCCAGGAAATAAATACAAATCTAGCAAGATAAAACACCAGGTATGAATCATATAGGCCATGGTTAATATTAATATATACTCTTCTGACAGCAAAGTGTGCAGTTAATGTAATATTCTTCCATGTTTTGAGGCAAATCAAATCGAAACAAACTGTTCTCATATTGCTCTCTGTAGTTACAGAGTAAGTTAGATATGCTGTGGTAGTTCTCCTCTTGTTACATTTAGTTACAGGGTAACTACAGGGTATAATAACTACAGTATACATTCTCTCTAAATTTCTCCCAAACGTCCAGAGTGTTACTCAGTAGGTCATAAATACTCTGTAATAACAGAATAGATACCCGGTAGTTAAAAAATAACTATGGCATAAATTAATTAATAAATTGTAAAATCCCGTATTGTTACCCCCTTATTCCATAACTGTTCCCCTGTACCTACTTGGTACCACGTACTGTACTGGTACACTGTAAGTACAAAAGATTACACTGTAACTCCGGAGTAATTACGCTGTACGTTGCGGGCTGTAATCTAAAGCGTTACCAATTACAGAGCCAACGGTCCAAGACTTCTTAAATATCCCCAAATTGTATTTAATTACAGTACTTGAGTAAATGTACTTATTTACTTTCAAACACTGCATACTGATGAGTGAAAAGCTTTGTTAGTAATATACATTTTTTGAGATAGAAGTTCAACGTTATACATCTTAGGCTACATAGTCAGCTCATACTTAATTTGTAAATTACATGAATGATTATCTATTCATTTAAATTAAAACCAGTGAGAACATCACTGTAAATACATCCTTTATTCAGGTCAACAAGCCAAAAAAAATGCCACTCACACATCAGATTTTCCTAAATGTTGGTTCTATTTCAGTAGTTAAACATGTTACATGAGACGAGGGACGAGCAGGATTTACCTGCTCGTCCCTCGTCTCTTCTTACGGACAAAATCCATCTCCTTTTAAATGTTCGTCGGTTGGAAAGCTGTGAAACTATGAACACGGCTGTTTGTTTAGAGTTAGAACAATAAACTCTGCCATTGTTTCGACCACAAGTTAAGCTAGTGCTCAGACTGGAAAAGACTTATCCCTACGCTTTTGCGCTTGCTATATTGTGAAATAGGCCTACTGATTGACTTGAGTTCTGTCCAATCACAAATAAGAAGTGTTGTCCTACCCTTTCCATAATCTGAAATGTCGTTGTGTTTTGAGTAATGTCGTGTTTTCTGAAATGTTGTGTTTTGACCTTCAGGGCCACCATAAAGATCCCCTCTAGACATGTAATAAAACATATATACAAATAGTCTACTTGGAACCATAATGTGTGACGGATATGTTATTTCCGCAAATAAAGTATAATTTTCCACATTAAAAAATTGAATTGGATTTTACAAAGCACTGTGACCTGGGAGCATATGTGCCTACTAAGTGTGTTTGACTCATGTTGGGAAAAAGAGAAATCCAAAAGAACTGACACTGGTCCTCCAGATTTAATTATTTGTATTCCCACAGCCGCAACTCTGTACACTGCATTATTGTGGGCTGTATAAAGACATGCTAAAATTCTACCTCAATGTGTGCATCTCTCATTCACACAGTAGAATGTGGAGGTGAGTGGGAGTGTGGTGGAGGTTGTGTTTACTTGTTAACAAAGAGTCCTGGGGCTGAATCAGACAGTGGGCTCCCAAAATAGACCCTACAACCCAGACTTTCTTCTTGTGTCTGTTTGTTTTTGTCTTCCTGCAGAGCCAGTGGGGAGTGTAGAAGGGTGGACTGCTGTAGTTAACATTGTAACAAGACTGAGGCCTCAGATAAGCGGGCAAAATGCCTGTGGGGAAAGTTATGGACAAACACTCACCTCATTCTCAACCTCCCATGAGAAATTTAACCTCCAGTTGCTCCCATGTAGCTGCTGTGTGCTCTCACCAGTAGACGTCTGCAGCTTTAATGGGCAGATGAGACGTCAGCTATGGAGTCTTAAGTGTACCATATGTATATTGAGTTTTTTAGTGTTTAATTGTGATCGATAAATACATTGATACATTTTACAAAAGCAATTACAGTATTTAAATTGATATTTTTTATATATTTTATTCATAGAAAGACTGCTAAATTTGCCAATGAATACTACTTCCTTATGCTGTCTTTAAGTGATGGATTAAGAAATGAATTTTCAAATGTAATCACAAAATTGATTTAAAAAACGGTTTCTAAATGTATTTTTTGTTATTTACTAATGTGTTTGCCTAACACATCCCATTTGCCCCCTCTTTGGCAAATCATATCACATCTCAGTTCTGCTTCTGCCTGCCTATAGGCAGAAACTCAAGCAAGGGTCACTGGATGCAGAACATTCAGCACTGGTCCCACTAATCAGACTCGGCTCTACAGTACTGCTTTAGCACAACGGAGTGGTGTGTGTTTCAGGACAAAAACACTGACACATACACGGATGTGGCCATTGGCTATATTGGCAAATGTATCGATGATGTAATGAAGATTTCTGTACAGACATTCCCAAATCAGAAGTCCTGGGTTAACTGGGAAGTGCATGCCAAATGTAAAGCACAGATGTCTACAACTCAGGTGATATGGAGGAGTACAGGAAATCCAGATATGCACTGCGCAGAGATATTAGTAGTACAAAGAAACAATACAGGGACAAAGTAGAGTCCATCTATCAGGGCTCCAACACCAGAAACGTGTGGGCTGGACTAAGAACAGTTATAGACTACAAAAGCTCAAACAAAAGACCTGGCATTAAAATATCTGAATCAAAAGTAAACAGAAGAGGAGTTATACATAAAAACCTAATAAAAATGAACACCACCACTGCAATAGTACAACAAACAAACTTATAACTCAGTCGAAAGTTCCTAGAGTCTCTAAAAGTAGAATGGGAGCCAGAGCCTTCAGCTATCAAGCTCCTCTCCTGTGGAACCAGATCCCAGTTTGTGTACGGGAGGCGGACAACCTCCTCACATTTAAGAGTAGGCTTAAGACTTTCCTCTTTGATAAAGCTTATAGTAGGGCTGACTCAGGTGACCCCTGAGCCACCCCTTAGTTATGCTGCTATAGGCCTAGACTGCCGGGGGACTTCCTATGATGCACTGAGCTCCTTTCTCCTCCTCTTCCTCTCCATCTGTACGCCCTCATATCCCATCAATGCTTGTTATTAATTCAACTTCTTCCCATCGTTGTGTGCTTTCTCTCCACTCTCTCTCTCTCCCCCCTTCTGTTGCTTTCTGCAGGTATTTCTGCCTCCGGAGCTGTTGGGTCTGGGTCTGTGGTTGCGGCCACCTGCTGCCCCCGTGTTTCTGCTCTGCACCCGCTGATGCTGTTACTGTTGTTGCTCTTATTATTAGTATTGCTATTATAATGTTGCTCTTAGTGTTGTTTCTGTTGGTGTTAACATCAATGACATTACCACAGCTATTACTTTACATCCCTATGTGGAACTGTATTGTGCTGCTGTATGTTCTCTTTCCTCCTGCTCTCTCTCTCCCCCCCCCCCTCCCCCTTCAACCCAACCGGTCGAGGCAGATGACCGCCCACCTAGAGCCCGGTTCTGCTCGAGGTTTCTACCTGTTAAAAGGGAGTTTTTCCTTGCCACTGTCGCATAGTGCTGCACATGGTGGGAACTGTTGGGTCTCTGTAAATATAAAGAGTCGGTCTAGACTTGCTCTACTCGAAAAAGTGCCCTGAGATAACTTTGTTATGATATGGCGCTATATAAATAAAACTGAATTGAATTGAATTGAAAGCCTTGTTCTTAGTCTTAGTCCATATTCTAAATTTTTATTGAATGAGTTTTTATCAGGTTTAGTCCTTAAAACAGATAAAGTAATTATTGTAGGTGATTTTAATATTCATGTGTTGAAAAGTGTGCTGCAAAGAGAACAAAGGAGCGACCAGTTTCCTCCGACCTACACCACCAGTACACTGAACAGCGAGGACTGCATTCAACATTGGAACCAAACATTTACCAGCGTGGCTCAAATCCACAACCAATGGAATTGCCAGATAACACAGCAGTGCACCAAGGAATTCCTCTCTTCACGAACTGGTAACTAACTGGGCATTTACAGCTAGCATAGTAATGATACACGGCTAAGCACAGGAAAGTTAAACTTTATCAACATACTGTAACGATACAAGTATTGATTTGGTTTATTCACTGAGCTGTATTGTGGTGATCTGTTCATCGTTACACCCTTTCCTGGCCTTCTCTAGATTTGTGAGCAGACTTCCAACAGTAAAGATGTCATCCTCACTCCCAGACCTGGGAACTAGACTTTCTGACTCTCCTGAAGGTATATTTGTGTCATGCCGACTATATTTTATTTTATTGTATTATATTTTATTCTACATATTATATTATATCTATTATATATATTTTATTCCTATATTTGAACTTATATTGTTTGAGGGAGCCTGAGAATTAAGAATGTCATTGCCAATTACTGTTTCACCGTAATTGTTGTACATATGACAATAGAGAACTTGAATTTGAACTCACAATTAATTGTGTATTGTGAGATGCAGTGTCATGCTTTAACATTTAATGTTTCCATATCTCATGATGGCTTAAATTTTAAGACGTGCCAGAAGTATGACATCCATAATTGACAGAACCAAGCAGCAGGGCAACAACAGGAGCCTTGATTGGCCAGCTGTTACTTGTTGGCAGGGGCCAGGCTAATCAGATCTCCTAAATGACTGGTGAGTGGACATAATTCCTTGCATATCACCACCTTCAACCTCAGCAGAGGTGTAATCTGCCAGTAGGATATAGGTGAAAACACCTGTGTGGGTGTGCAGGGCCTTTAAAAACATAATAAGGAAAGTATTAATTGGCAAATGTAATGATTTGTATTATTATTATTATCATCATATTTTTCAATGCATCCTTGAAAAGCTAATTGAATTGTGCAATTTATAACTGCCTTTTTTTGTAAATTATCTTTATTGGTTTTAACTTTAAGCAACCACAACAAGTAAAACAAGTAAATTAAAACAGTTTGCACCACACAAACTAGTTCTTACATAGGGATTAGTTCTTTCTAAATATTTACACCCAGACAGGTGTAACTGTTGCATAGCTAACTGACAAAACAAATGTCAGCTTTCTACAAATGTCAACCGATTTACGAAACAACTAAAGACAAAACATTTCTTAAGTTTAAATGGTGCATCACTAATTTGAAACACACAAACTTAGTGATGGATTTATCAGTAGCTACTGATAAAGACAATAAAGATGCCAGCACTACATTATAGTGAACTATACATTATACCTCTTGGTTGACACAAGTCTTTCAAGGGATCTCAGTCCAGGTACATCCATAGAGACCACTATGCAAAGTTCTTATACCCACAACTCCGATATCATTTAAGAAGGGGTTCCAAATTTTGTAAAACATTGACGGTTTGTCTTTGATCTAGTAAGTTAAAGCTTATGAAGGGATTAGTTCAATTACACGTTGTAACCACTGTGAAAAGCTGGGGGGTTTATCAGAAATCCACTGCATCAAAACACCTAACAACAAAGAACATAAAGCGGTTCTAATATATTGGGGTTTAAGATTCAGTGCAGAATGCAATCTAAGGCCACAATATAATTGTCTTTTAAAATGTAGCAATTTAATAAACAATAATAATTAAACCCTGAACAAAGTCTATAATTGCCTCTGTGCCACACACAGCCAAGACCAGACCGCATGTGAGATTCACCCACATGAAAACCATCACAGTAGCATTTAAGAAAATTTTACACAGGTTGATTTGAATATCTAGAGTGTTTACCCCTGTAGTTTGGTTCATTTTGGTGGATGGATTTTGTGAAAGGCATGCATACACACATACACGAGCACAGAAACACGCCAAATTTACCACCAGACAGGGCACACCAATTTATTTTTGCCATTATCCCTCTCTATTTTTGTCTTTGTCTATTTCTCTACTACTCACTCTCTCCTTCTTTCACTGTTTATTTTCCTCTCTCTTTCTCTCTCTCTCTTAAACACACACACACATGCCATCCTTATCCCCCCACTGGCTTCATGCCTACCATGCCAACCTTTCATCTGTTTATGTAGGATAAGTACACCATAACTAATAAAAATGGAATCCGTGAAACAAACACACACAGGCGCATTTACATACATATATGTGTAGTGGAAATGCACATGATGCACAGACACACATGAACACAGTGACAGACACAGTCACATGCAAACACACATTCTCTGGAGGAAATCTTCAGTGGCATTTATTTCCTTTGAGCATTGCATCTGTTCTTGGGTAACCTGTTTTGATGGGGATTTGGTGTGTGTGTGTGTGTGTGTTTGTAGAGACTCAATAACTGTCTTACATTGAATGTTTACAATGTGAGCCAGACCTCAAAATGTACTAAAACACCAGGTTGACAAGCAGTAGGTTACATGTAGTCTTTGATGTGGGATTACAGTAATCTGATCACAGCCAGACTGAAAAGCTAAAACTTGGCTATCAGCTACTTAGTCCCAGTGGCTAACCATGGTGGCTATTCGCTAACGGCGGTTCTTTTGAAAATAATTCGCCTTCAGTTTAGCAAATACTGCTTCATTTTTTGACAGACTAGCATTTTCTACAATGTCCTTGCAGAGCTCTGGTACCTGTTGCGCTATTCGCAGTTTTACTAATATCCAGACTAAGCTAAATTTGTGGCTTCAACAACAGTGTGTTGAACATGCACCTAGAACAAAAAAAGGATTGTTCCTGTAACCAATGGTGCAGTTTCCATCGCCTACCTACAGAAGAGGAAAACAAAAGAATGTGGCTGAAAAACCTAAACTTGACGATACCACCCAAAACGCTGTATGTGTGCTCATTAAATTTTCTCAACAAAAAGCCAACGAAGGAAAACCTGCATCGTACTTCGTGGTTGGGCTACGAAAGACCACCAGAGAAGTGACGTCAGGTCCTCAAAAGGATTGACAGCAGTGCCAGGAGAACATCAGGTATGATTTCAAGTGTAGGGAGGACACAGCATTGTATTATTTGTCCGTTAATGACAGCCAGTAACTTTTAATATTTTATGTACAGTTTAAAGTGTAAGGCAGTTTATGGAGTGCAGGGCAGCATTAAACAAGAAATAGTTTAAGTACGGTTATCTGTGTGTAGAAAAAAAATGAGAAATGGAGTCCGCTAACGTCAAAAAACCTCTGGGGACTATGACTTAGCTCAATAAATTTCATGGCTAGGTGCCCTTCAGATTTTTCTTGTGTACAGCTTTCACCTGATGATGTTGAGAGAAATAAGGTCAGTGGGTCAGCAAACAGCTTGTGGGGATTATGAATATCCAAGCAAATTTCATGACAATTATCACACATCTTTAGTAGAGGATGGAGACCGTATGATACGATTGACAGCTCCAGAAAAAGTTAGTAAGTGAAGTTGAGTTGGGATCGTTTTGTCAAACTACTTTTTCCAAGATGAAGAATTACATTTCATGGTTAACTTTTAAGCCAAGATGGCCGAGAAGTCCCAATAACATAACAGCTACTGAGCTTGCGTGTCCACAGATCCATCTCCATGTTAACTGAGCACACTGATGAAGACCATGTGATATGGTGAAAAGTTTTGGAAAGACTAGTTAGTGGACTTTGAGTTGTATTTTTTTGTCACAACTAGACACTATAAAGTCTAAGTATAAAGACTTACTGTAAAGACTTACAGTCATAAAAACACAAGTACGTCTAAAATAGAGTTAAAATGCATACACACAAATGTACTTTTACAAATCTTTAAATAGAGGTTGATAATAATTCTAGTTAATGTAAATCAAAGTTGTCAGTTGGAATAGTTTCTTTAATTACACATTCTGAAACACACACACGCACACAAACTGGATGCCATTGTGAATTACCATGAGTGGATTTATTATTAGTGCCAGGATTTATTAGCTACATTCTGTCTGTGATGTCCGTATTATGTGCTGCTGTTGATTTATCACATTCAGGAGGTCATTTTCTAGTGTTTGGCTTGGTTTCAATGAAGACAATGACACTCACTGTTTACTGAGCGTATTTGTGTATCTCTAGACTGAAATGTACAGTACAAACGTGTACATCTCCAGGCACACTGGTGTACATGCTACAGTGTCGGGCGGGCTAAGTGTGAAGTGAAGTACCACCTCTGGGAAGACTAAAATAACAAGTAGATTCAGGCTTGTACTGTCTGCACACAAACACAAACACACACACACACACATACAGAAATAGCTGGGTGACAACAAAGCATGGACAACTCTAAGAGAAGAAACTGCTTACACCACATAGTGTCATTCCCCCAATGTTTGTGTTAGAGATAGAGATAGAGGGGTGGGAATGAGAAAGGAGTGTGTCAGTATCATAATTGAGTGTTTCACTACCTCAGTTTGGTAGCTATAAATGCATGCGTGCGCACACACACACACACACACACACACACCA
The DNA here is from genome assembly GCA_005408345.1 of Macquaria australasica. Taxonomy (NCBI): domain Eukaryota; kingdom Metazoa; phylum Chordata; class Actinopteri; order Centrarchiformes; family Percichthyidae; genus Macquaria; species Macquaria australasica. The sequence continues at coordinate 33,592 of SEMN01000798.1, read as the reverse complement.
TTAATCTCTTGAATGTGTTGTGCTGAACATTTTATTTCTCAGATGTGAGGATTTGCTTCTTTTCTCAGTTTTGTATCATTGCAAGTTCAATATGTTTAGGTTTTTGACTGTTTGACTGTCATACAAAACAGGCAATTTGAAGAAGTCACCGTTGGCTCTTGAGAACTTGAGATGGCCATTTTTCACTATTTTTTGACATTTTGAATGAATGTTTTGAATGAATAATAACTAACAAATTAGTTGCTGTCCTACACGAGCCCCCATTAAAGGTGGTTCAAGTGTGATATACTGTAAATCAAAAATTGGGATACATTAACATATCAGTCAAGTATTGCTCAGGAACTATTTTCCGTTTCGTAGCATCTAGCCTTTGTTATCCCTGCCACCATAATTTAAAGCTGACAGAAATCAGTGTATTCTGTCACAGGAAACAGGTGGATGTTAGAGTGGTGGTGATGAGCTGAAAGATGCATGAACAGCGGCAGCACAGAATGAGCAAATGAGTTAGACAGCTTAAATGGGCCACCCAAATTGTGATGGCAGTGTGCAAGCTCAGCTGACACATGAAATTACTCAGAGCACAGCATCCCCTTCAGTTCTCTACCTCAACTAACTTCATAAGTTTATCGTAGCATCCTGGGTGAAGGAAACCAGACTAAATGCTACGGACGGGTGACAAAAGAAAAAAAATGAATTCATGAGTGAAGAAACATAACAAATGCAGATGCTTGCTCATCAAAACATGCCATATTGCCAGCAGTGGTCCAGTGCCACAGGGTATCTTCAAATGGATAAGCCTTTAAAACAACAATAACCGCCCAACCATACCCAGTATGGTCCTAGCAACCGAGTAACCCACAATATTGCAGTGCTATATTTATCAAGGCAGCTGGATGGATACTAACCAGCTCAGTCTCATCTATAACCCTAAACTTCCTCCTTTGTTCAGTTGTGCTTGATGGAAACACGGGTACAACCCAGATCTAGCTACCCTCATGTACAACGTTGCAGGTCTGTGTCAAAACATCATGTTGGACCCAATTCCAAGAAGCCAGCATCGACCAATTGCCATCGAAGTCAACGCGGCTGTAAAACCAACTACTGTGTCCTTCCGAAGGTGCTATAATTACAGCAAAGCCAACTGGAAAAGGTTCACTGATGAAGTAAACCAGAGCATTAGCTGCATACCACTATGATCTCTTCACCAGACTTCTAAAGAAGACACATCCCGTGGGGATATCGTGTGAAGTACATACCAGGACTATCCAAGGAAACAAAAGAGCTCTACGAAGAATACATCACAATGTTCAAAGTAGACCCTTTCTCCAATAAAACAACTGAAACAGGAAAGAGGGTCTCTGAGAGCATCGCGCAAAAATGACGTAAGACATGGAGCAAACTGATCGAGACCACAGATCTAACAAAAAACAGCAAGAAAGCCTGGTCAACCATCCACAAGCTTCGAGGGGACCCAAAGGCTTCTCCCCAGCACCCGAAAGTCACTGCAAACCAAATTGCACACCAGATGCTTATGAACAGTAAAATTGGGAAGATGCTGAAGAAGAACAAACTAGATTGCAAACAGTACAATCAAGACCCTGGATTCACAAAACCTCTCACAATAGATGAGCTGGAAGTTGGCATCTCCTCACTAAAATGAGGAAAGGCAATTGGACTTGATAAAATTGGAACTGAGCAGTTAAGACACCCCGTCCAGGATACAGAAAAGGCCTTTGACAGGGTGGAATGGAGGTACCTCTTTGAGGCTATGGAGAGATTTCACCTCAGTGAGGATTTCATTTCATGGGTTAAGCTATTGTTTTCTCCCCCGGTGGCATCAGTGCAAACAAACAACATTTGTTCTTTTTTCTTTTGTCCCTTTTTCCACATCGATGACAATTAGTTAAGTTGTCTGTCCCTCCACAATATTCAACATTTGGTAGCCTCCATCATACTGTTAGGTTGGTGATCTGGAACTGGAACCTAGTCCCATTACATGTCTGTTTGTTGACCTGCATTTGCCATGCAGAATGTTGTCAAGCTCACGCTACCTGTCATTCTTGGCAAAAGATGTATTTTAATTTCAGTTTGATTTCAAAGGTGCAGGTGATGTTCTCACTTGTGTATTGAAACATTTCTGCTGAAACGAGGTTTGCTGAACATCATTTTAATTTGAAAATAACAACAACCGACTAACAACAGCACTGCATTTTCGTGCTCATGTCTCGTAATTTCTCTATCCTCAAACATGTCTCTCCCTCATTTTTTCTTCCCCTCCCCCTCCTTTCAATTTCTCCTCCCCCGCCATCCTATCCAGCCACCCCTCTCTCACCATCTCTCTTTCTTTCCCATCCCCATCTCATCTCCTCTTATTTTCTCTGTCATTTAATACAAGGAAGCCAGTAACAATGGCTCCTCGGAGAGAATTGCAGATCAGTTTCCCTGCCCCTCTGGTATTGAATGGTGTCTTTGTGCTGGGGTAATGCATTATGGTCAGCGACCTCTCTTCTGCCGCCCAACCCTGCACTTTACTGGAAGCTATCACGTTACTCAGCTCTCTCCAATCTTTCACTTCCTCCTCCATTCTCTGACACTACTGACACGTTCAATTAAACAAGGCATTGTTGCTTTGGTGGAATCACTTGTTAATAATGAGATATTTTCTTGAGCTCTAAGGGGGTAAGATATCTCAAGAGCCCTATTAATAACCTGGATGGGCAACGAGAATGAGTAATGCTTGGTCCTTCCTCAACAGTAGCAGAGACTCTTAACCTGCAGCTAAGCTGCTCAGTAGCCGATAGCATAAGGTTGAGGTTGATCATGTCAGCTCCCTGTTGTGTATAAAATGTATTATAGTGTTATAGAGCAGTGGTGAAACTGATTAACATTTCTGATAAATGACTGCAATAAAAGTGAGCCCTGGAATGTGCTGGGCAAAACACAGCAATTAAAGAGAAAAAAAGAGGCATAGACTATGTGCAAGATTTTATGATAAAGTTAAGGAAACATAATCTTGTTTTGCTTAACAGTCTGACATTTGGGGAAATATGGTCACTGCTTTATTGTCTTACAGTATGATTAAAAGATTTGTATCAATTTCATCTCTGTTCCCCCAGTACAGATAATGGTGTGGGTCATGTACTGTATATAAAGATGGATGACATGACAGCTCCCCAAAAGTGAAGCAAAAACATCTCGATCGCCACCTGGTGGCTGGCTGCAGTACTGGTCATAAACCCTGCCCCCTCCATGTTAGCGGATGGGACATGGGCCAAACTGAAAAATCAAAGTACACGTCAAATACATTTTTCTGTATTTTCTGTCATTTTAGGTAGTTCTTGTCTCGCTGATGTACTCATTCAAGTGCTAATTTTTTCTGATAAGTTTGGTTTTAATGATAACATTTTCTTCACATATCCCCACTTGGCTGGGGTGTGCAGGCTTCAAAGTTTCTTCAGTTTTACTAAGTTTTGTTGTGTTAGAACACATCTTTCAATTCAATTCAATTCAATTCAGTTTTATTTATATAGCGCCATATCATAGCAAAGTTATCTCAGGGCACTTAATCTTTCAGAAAGTTGTTGATTCCAAAGTTGGCTGGATGAGGCAGAGGGCCTTCAGCACGTTTTGTGAGGCTCGGTTGCAACTGAGGGGCAATCTTCTGGGCCCACTTTGTATAAGCAAATGGTCTGGCAAAGGGCAGAGCCAAGCACAGGTCTACGGACAGGCCAGTGGCCCACTTGTCCAAGAGGAGGCATAAACGAAGAGCAGACGAGAGTCTAAGATAAGAGTCGTATAGAGGAGCGAGATTTCATAGGTAGGCTATAGCAAATAATGTAAAAGTAAAGTAAGTAAAATAGAATTGCTACAGGTCATCCAGTTCTGATCTCTGCTAAAGGAATGTAGAAGAGGAGGGGGGAGATGCAGAAGGACCACACAGACCCATCTGCGCTCGAATGCAAAATCTTATTTCATTACAACCAATGATCAATTTATTTGTTATGTAAATGCATATTCACATTTCCTGTTTCATTAGCTATTAAACAAAACCATACATCCCATCTTTAGTTTTATCTGGATTAGTGGATAGGTGTAAACTATTCCTGTTGGTTCAGAGTTTATTATACCTGCACCAAAATCAGCATGTTAAACCAAACATCAGTACCTTTCAGAGGGTTAGTTAAACATAGCATATTCATTAATATACATTTAATTCAGCATGGCAAAGTCAGTTCCTTTGTTCTTGTGTCACGAGTTCAGAGTGTTGAATCTTCAGCCTCCATCCTGGAATGTGGGAGTATTAGACTAGTTAACTACAGGCCTGTTGTAAATTGGGCAATTGTCACTTAGCTTTCCCTTAATGTAATCCCTGAGTCCTGGTGGGTCATGTTTTATGGCCCGGAGGTCATGCTGATAACATGATGTTTTGGGAAAGTTCATCCTTAAGTCTTAACAGAGACTTGTTTCGTGGCAGAGACCATGGCTGTCCCACACTCCAGTAAAGGTAAATTCTTTTCTCAGTGAAAGATGTAAAATTATTCATCATAAGGCTCCTTATTACGCTACAGCTAGCTGCAAGAGATGTAGAGGAGACTAGAAAAATAGCCAATCTAAGAATCCACATTGAAAGGATCGTCGGAAATGTTTGTCAGAAATATAAAATCTTAACAGGAACCATACCCATCAACATGATACTTCCATATGAAGGGGAGGAAGCCACTTTTTTAGACAAGATTGTCACTGTCTGTTGTACGCGGACAAACCAATATCCAACTATAGTTTAGAAATACATAGTGTTCTGATGCTTCATGCTTTATGGACACATCCTGGCCATAGAAACAGGCAGCCCAGGGAGACCAGGCTGTGTTCACTTTGTCATAAAAGAGAGGTTGAGACAGAATATCACTTCTTATTACACTGTGAGAAATATAAGGATATGAGAGAGGTTTGCTTTGAGAAAATAAATAATGTATCCATATGTATCCAGAGTTTATCCATCTTCCTGATCTTCAAAAACTGCCCTACCTATGTGGTGAGAAAAGTCAGTGTGCAGTATTAGCTGCAAAATATGTCGACTGTTGCCATAGGCTAAGGGAAACAACTGAATTATCCTGGTTGCCGCTTTTCCTTGTTATCCATTTTAGAACTGCATTTGATCCAGTTTTGCATGAACAATAAAGTATGTACAATGACATTATTCATAAATGTGTTGTGCTTGACTGTTTCTTTGTCATTAACACTTTCATAGCCAAATGAAGTATGGGAACCAAATGTCGTGCACACAGGGTAATATTTAATGGTAGTGGTGTAAGTCAGATGTTGACAACTACTTACAATAGTGCAAACTGTGTGCAAATTAGTCCTGGACAGTAACAAAGTGTATGTAATCAAGTACTGTAAAATGTTTAAGTATCTGGGCTTTATCTGCACATGTAAGTAAATACTGACAAAGAACTAAGTACAAACAATAAAACCTTGCAGGTCATTCACCTTTCTAACATGCCATGTTTTAGAACAAACGTTTTTAAAAAGTGCATCTTGGACAAAAGTAAAACTAATGTACAATTCTTGCTGTCGGACTATGTGGGCACATAAGGCCATAAGACTTTTATATTACATTAGTGATTTTTCTGAGGATATGTTTTTAGAAAAACAACGCTGTACTAGTGTGAGAGTATATGCATAAACCAGAAACAAATAACAAGCAGCATCAACAAGAAAAACAACACTTACAACTAGAAACTAGAAAAGTATTCTGAAGAAAAATTTAGTGTGCTTGCGGAAAAGCAAACATTTGGGTTTTGTGTTGTGGGTGGGTGCTAGGCAGTTGCTATAGTCTTCTGGGTGATTGCTTGGGCTTTGCTAGGTGGTTGCTCGGGAATGGGTGAAACAACTGTCTTTTTTGGTAGGTGCATGCTGTAGCCCCACACAACTTAGATGGAACCACACAATTGTGCAGTTTTGGTTGTCACAAGCTACCATGTTGTCCTTGTTCTCTGGTCCACGACAAAGGCACCACAACTTCTCAGCTGTTTTCCTGTTCCTGCACTTCTTTGGTATTGTGTTAGAGGTTTGTCGTGTGCTTTTCTGATTCCCTGCTGGAACAGAAATCTCTTGAAGTGGCATTTGTCTTGCTCCCTGAGTGAAGTAACCGCTTACAAGTTTGGGGAGACACACACACTCAAAAAATTGCTGTGCCAGCACACCAGAGCAGTGGGTCAGGCGCAACACGTAACACAGAGCAATCTTTCAAAGTCCACAAAACAAAATCGTGGTACTCTGCATCAGCCACAAAAATTTGTGTCCGGACTTGGTGGTGGAGGTGTGGGAAGCAAGAGCATCAGTAGTGAGTGGAATGTAGGGATGAGTGAGGAATGTGTGTGCAAGTGTTGCAGGCAGCAAAATGAACCAAACCAGAATCTGGACAGTGTGGATCCTAGGAGAGAGAGAGAATGACACCAGGCTGGTATTATAGCCTTGGTGGAGGCCCACACAGGTGCCACCCAATCACCCCAACGACCCTCCCTGACTGCAACAGAAAGAGACCAGTCTGCTGGAGGCAGAAAGGGAAGGGGTCGTAACACTTGCAGTACGGATTACCCTTCTTTAGCTGCAATTCTCCATCCACTACTTCCAAACAGAAGCCTCTGTCACAGCTGCTGCATCCTTGACAGTACTCTCACGGTACTTGTAGGGGCTTTATCTCGATGCAGCCTCTTCCACAGCAGGTGCACTACACTAACTTGGGGTGATGCCCCAACCTGAGGAAACTTTGGGTTTATGATAAAGCCCCACATACTCATCTCTATGTTACAGTGATGTTTCTCAGTCTGCACTCTATACTGCGTTCTCCCATTCTCCTCATTTCGCCATGCAGTAGCAGTACATTGCTTTGTAGCACTGCTGTTGGGGTAACAAACTGCTTTCACTGTACACAGTGCAGGCTTGTCCAAGTCAGAAACAAAGACTGAATGCATATTCGACGCAGTTATCCTTCCAGTGGAAAAGGGATGCCAAGACAAGGATTTGTGCTGCTTTCTGGTCTGTCTTTCAATGAAGTGTGCCTGCTCAGTGCAGTGCAGGTGCAAGACAGTTTACTTCCATCCATTTTCTGGAAGCATAGCCCTGATGATAAACAGTATAACATGACTTCATCATCATCATTACAGCCCAAATTTGTAATATATTTAATAGAAAGTGAAGGCTGCTATGCTAAGCACAAGTTTCCTTGATTGCAGACAACCTTTGTGGTTAGGACTGTGTTGTCATAGTTAGTGAAAATGCAAAAATCCTGCACCCAGCCATTGGTGAACTGCCTGTGGGCTTCAAAGGATTTATAGTTTCTGAACTGTTCACAGGTATATGCACTTGTACTGTCAACAAGATAGGCAATATTCAAGTACGAGGTTGGAGGCAGCAATGCGGGCTCAACACTCCAACTTTTTGCTATCAGGTCGTATGGATCAGTGTTAATAGATAACAACATGGTCCCTGGCATCCTTGCTGAGTTTGTCTCGGTATGGTATTCTCTCAGTTTGCTTCTGCTTCTCCAGTTTCATGTTATGGAGGAGTTTCCATTCAAGTTTCCATGAATGCATTTAGAAGTGAATTACTAACACAAAAATGAAAAATAATATATGAAGAAGATGATATCGACAAAGCATATGAAACATTTTTAAAAATATTCAAGTCATTGTATGGCAAAAACTGTCCAATTAAACAATATAGCAGAAAACAAAACTATACAGATAGTCCATGGATCACAAAGGGACTACAAAATGACTAAAAATAAAACAATTCATAAAATATAGAACTAGAGATGCAGAAAATAAACATAAAAAATATTAAAATAATACTTTATTGATAACGAGACTATAAATAATATGAATGATGTAGTTAAAGGGTTTAATATTTAAAGTGTTGGATCAAAATTCGCAGCAATCAATGACCCAGAGACAACAGAGAGGGAGGTTGTTGATGATTATTTGGGATAGAAATCCAAACTCAATATTTCTTAGAGCAGTAGAAGAAAAGGAAGTAATCGATATTGTTAGTAGTAAGTCTACTGACTGGAATGAAATTGATATGACAATAGTCAAGAACTTCATTGGTGGTATTGTAAAACCACTAACTTGTCCTTCCATACGGGTACATTTCCAAGTAAAATGAAAATTGGTAAAGTTATCCCATTATATAAAGCTGGGGACTTTACTAATTACAGGCATGTGTCTGTACTTTCCCAGTTCTCTAAGGTGTTGGAAAAACTCTCCATTGAGAGGTTAGACAATTTCATTAAGAAGCATTAATTGTTGACTGACAGTCAGTAAGGATTTAGACCAAACAGATCACGACCATGGCACTAATTGAGTTAATAGAGGAAATTGTATCTGACAAAAAGACGTATGCAGTGGGAGTATTTACAGATCTAAAAAAAAGCATTTGATACCTTTGATCATTACTTATTACTCAATCAAATGGAAAGGAGGGGTTGTGATGAATTGGTTGAAAAAGCTTTGTAGGAAACAGACAACAATTTGTAAAAATAGGTGCGTATGAATCAAAATGTATGAATATTACTTGTGGAGTCCCACAAGGGTCAGTATTAGGCCCGAAATTGTTTATTTTGTACATAAATGACATATAGGATTGCAAAGATACTGACATTTGTTTTATTTGCAGCAGCTTTTGGAGGTGGTTACAACAGAAATGGGTAAATTAAAACGGAACATAACATGAACAAATCATCATGGTAACCCTTTATATTAAGGTCCTTGTAATAAGTGTTAGTTAATAGGTAATAAAAATTGTATTAAATGTAATTTTTTTTATTCACATTTTTTCAACCTTGACAACATGTAGTGCTCATTCCAGATGGGGAGCTGCGAAAAGCACAGTTAACTGTTAACAAGCATACTAATAAGTGAATAATAAAGTTTTTTAACCTTAATAAAGCAACAGAAAAGCTTAGTAAAGGTTTAACAATGACAGAATAGGTAAGTTAGTGAGACTCAATAAATTAGTTTGTAATGCTATTATTAACAATTATAAGAAACTCATAAGGCTTTTATTAATGTTCTTAAGCATCTATACATTAACGAGTTTCTTATTAAGTGCTTATAAATGTCTTGTAATCTAACAATAAACATGTTTATGATGCTATTATTAACACAGACTTATTAACACATAATGTTAAGCATCTTATAATAACTTATAAAGGGCCTTATTACTTATATAAAGCATTACCCACATGTTGGATCATAAAGCGGGGTTATGACTTAAAAGGAAATTTTAATTAAAAAAACTCATTATGCTCGTATCACCATGTGTTCTGGACTCAGGTAGGACCCAAACGCAGTGGAGTTTGGTAAATAAAGAGTTTTATAAATAGTGGTGGATCTGGGTGAGAGGCCGATGGCAGGGAATGGGGATCCGGGGGCAGCAGGAGTCGGTGGTGATGGAGGAGCTGGCGTGAGCGGAGGGAATGAGGGGAAGTATGGCTGGCAGGCAGACAGGTGGCAAGTGGGAGGCAGGCAGGCAAGGTGAAGATCCTGGGACACAGGAGAAACAGGTTAGTACACGAGGAACACAAAGGTACAGAATTTACTTAGTAAGGAAACTAAGTTAGCCGTAGAGCGTAGCTACCACTGGGACGATTGGAGGAGGAGCAGAGCCGGGAGCCAGGAGAGCAAGGAAGATGGACCACGCCCACGCCAACACACACAAACAAGGGGAGCACTGGGAAGGGGAAAACAAAAGGAAACACTGGAGACTGAGCTGAGGGTATGACCACACCCGTAACAGTATGAAGAGCATGTGTATTTCAGTTTGTGGGGTGAACTTGTGGAATGGTGTAGATCGAGAACTCAAGCAAAGTACAAAAACTTAAATTTAAAAAAATGTTGTTGAGAGGAAAAGGGTGAGGAAGGGCCCTTGTTTCTCTCTAGACTGTGACGCTCGATGTTGTTGTTGGGCACCTGCACGATGATTATGTACTGTATGTATAAGTAGGATAAACATTAAAGTAATTATTTAAGTTATATTTGATTAACACTAAGGTAAATTGCTTTGTTTTCTTACTTATTATATGTTACATGTTCAAAATAAAATCTATTCAAATCAATTCAATCTGTCCTCAGGTCATCCACACCGTCAAAATACAACTTCAGCAATGGTAGTGAAGCATAACGAATAGGTGATGTCTGGAAAGACATAATAAAATCAGTATGATGCCACTGACATAGTTTGAAAGACAAGCACAATAGTCATTAGTCTGCTGTCCTTTCATTTTTGAAATTAGAAAGCAACATATTGCAGCCTTATTTCAGTGGGAAAAAGAGAGTGCACACAGAAGTTAGTCCTTCTGGCAGGGAAGATCGTCCAACTCCCTATATCTCTTCATCTTTCAGCTGACAAGAAACATACACAAATAATGTTCAGTCACATAAAAACACACATAAATACAAGCATGCAAATAAACGCAGTCTCAGTTATTGATGACTCACTGTCAGCCTCTGTCAGCTGCACACACAAAGAAACACACACAGAAAATCATGAATTAAAGGGTGTTTCCTGACAAATGGTGAGAATGACTTTGCTCCCACTCTGCTCACTACATCTGCTGCTGACAGGGGAGCATCTGTGTGAGCTGCAATAAATCTATGATCATCTTGATGTGGATTTGCTGGTGGCAATACGGGGCATTTGGGATATACACTAATTATCTGACTAGTGGAAAAATATAGTCAGTAGGTTTACAAATATTATTCTAAAGGCTGTGTTTGCATATATGTGGAATATATATTTTAAGGAACAGTATTTTTAATACTTAATTGTTTTTTAGTATTTTAGTATTATTTTGGAAATAGGATTATTAGTGGTTGTCAGTCAGATGATGATCTCAGATCATATCTATCTCCTTAATAAATTAATACATACAAATAATGTATTGAAAAACTAATTGTTGACTGGTTATGTTCATTAGAAAGGTACATTGCGTAGTGAATGTAATAGTAACATTTTAGCGTTTTAACATTTGGCATTTTAGCGCCACTAGATCACAGACGATAAATAGCAGGTTTACATTAGCAGAGTATTATAATACCCTTAAATGGCAATATGTTATTGGTCACATTTGCTGTTAATTCCATGCAAACAGAGTGTGCACTGACAGAGAGAGAGATTAAAATAACACATCTTGTTTCCTGGATCTTTGTTATGGTTTCAGCTCCTCTGGGTTCTCTGTTATATTCTCGACCTTCCCTCCGGGATCTGGGACTGTGTTTGTGCGTGCGTGTGTTTGTATGTGTGTGTGTCCATGCACCTAATATCTGATTACATATTCAAAGTTCATGCCATTTTATCCAAAAGGCAAGATGATGAGAGAGATGTAAGCCACAAATTGTACAGTAATATAAAAAGGACAGAATGTCTACTTTTGCTTTTGATCATCACGTCATACTGTATGTATTACAACTCTTGTGTCATGCTAGCAACACAGACTCTGTTTCTGGTTACTGACTGGTACAGGTAACCCAACCATAAAGAAATCTGTCAGCAGGCTTTGTTTGGTGTAGACATACTTTTCTAACCTAGGGGGTTGAGACCCCACGTGGGACAGGATATGCAAATGGAATAGCAAGAAAGTTATTAAAAACTAAAATGAATTGATTTCATTTGTTTCTTTTAAAAATTACTTTCTAGCCATTTATCCTTAATTATATAGGTCACAGTAGAGATACAGACAGGAAATGGTGAGGGAGGGAAAGAGGGGTATTATATGCAACAAATACCCATTGATGCAACCTGGCATTTGGCACAGTTAGGAAGCAAGCCTCCCTTTGATGCATGGGAAGCTAGCAAGTTATCAAACTCTGCACTCAGCTGACATGTTGGAAAACATACATGTTGAATGTGTAGGTTCACTAGCCAGGTGTGTGGGGGGAGCGGTCGCACCCCACCACAGTCTACTCAAACCTGAAAAAGTCAACATGCTTGTTTTCTTGGCAAAGAATCTGTAAGGGTTTAATAAGCTGAAGCTAAATAGCCTTGGCTACATATTACTTTGAAGTGAAGCTTTGCAATATAGCATCATGAAAGTCTTTAGTCTTTGCTGACCAAATTTGAGGTGGATCCTGTAAAAGTGCTAGGAGGAGTTGGTAAAAGTAGGGCGCCTGTAAATTGGAAAAAAAAAAAGCACTAAAATTGCACACTAAATTCAAAATGGCCGACTTCCTGTTGGGTTTACAGCATGGCACCAAGAAGCTTTTTTGTAAGTCTGGACATGTTACATGTGCCTACCAAATATTAAACATCTACATGAAATGTGCCACGAGGGCTGCTTTGTTGAAAGTTTGTAGGGGGCGCTATCGAGCCATATTGCCCCACCCAAGCCCAAGACCCATATCAGATCAAAACTTTCACCACTTCTGATGTGTGCTTAATGAGTTTTAGAGCATCCCTAGCCCCCCATAAAGGGCTTCCTGTTTCATGGTGAACCATGCAATTTGTCTGCCTTCCACGGAAACTCAAAAGCTTCGGAATTTAGCATCACACGTCTTAAGGTTAAGTGAATCTGTTGAATCCTCTTGGAGGAGTTTGAAAAGTTCCATACATGTAAATTGTCTAAAATGGCGTGTTGTCTCATGACCTATGACATCATTGTTTGAGATATTGAGTATTCCTTTGCAATTTAGCATCACATTAGTCTGAGGGTTATACCAACCAGATTTGAAATGAATCTGATAAACCCTACATGCATTTGGGGGCAGTATGGAGCCCCCTCCAAGCCCTTCAAAAATGCGTTACAAAGTAGGAAAATAATAATCTCTACATAAACAATAGGTTCCTTGCACTGTCAGTGCCAGGGACCGTTGGCCCTGCAATGAGTCCTGTAATGTTATCCAAACAACAGTGTGAACTGGTAGTTATTGTACTGAAGTTCACACACTGCTGCCAAGGATTGTTTACATGTTTTTTAAAAAGCACATTATAATGGATGAAGTAAGAGGTTTTGAGCTGGATAAATAACAGAAGGAAAGGTTACTGTTCCAATAACTCCACATGACACCCATTTAACTGTTGTCACATCACGTCCATTGGGATTATGAAGTCTGTGTGCGTGTGTGTGTACACTTGTGTGTGTTTGTGTGAGTGTGTACGTGTGTGTTCTCAGCGGGATCTCCATTTTGCTCCCAGTGTGTATCTCCGGTGTTGGAGGAAGACCTTTAGATTAGCTTTAAACCAGATCCACATGGTTCCAGCGTGTAAATATTAACAACATCAGTACGGCTTTCACACACTTTCACACACACACACACACACATTGACACACAGTTTTCACCACAGTTGTTATGGTAGTTAAGTTCAAAGCATTATTACAGACAACTGACTTAAAGCAGGTAACTAGAATAGTTCTTGATTAATAAAACACTTATATATCTTTAAACCATGACCAGTGACAATTCTCAATTCTGATTGTCTGGAAGGTGTACATTAACTTTTAGTAACCAGACAATATAACCAGACACCTATGATGCAGGTATTTGTTTGCAGTTCAATTCAGTTCAGTTTTATTTATATAGCACCAAATCATAACAAAGTTATCTCAGGGCACTTTTTCGTGTAGAGCAGGTCTAGACCGACTATTTACAGAGACCCAACAGTTCCCACCATGAGCAGCACTAGGCTACAGTGGCAAAGAAAAAACTCCCTTTTAACAGGCGGAAACCTCGAGCAGAACCAGAACCAGAACCAGGCTCTGGGTGGGCGGTCATCTGCCTTAACCGGTTGGGCTGAGTTCCGAATTCTGAATTAATGTGCCAGTATCAAACTATAGTCATACACAGCAACAATTAGGCTTAGCTAACAAGCTTGAAGCTAGGGTTATATGTGTAACCAATAAGTACAATTAATTTAAAGAGGGGAAAAAAATGCCCTAAATTAAGGGCAGGGTTTGACAGAAAAGGCTCAATTCCAGGCACTGGGCTAGTAAATTATGAAAATACACCAAAGCATATTAACACACTTGCCTTTCCCAGGGTGTCTTGTGTCTTGTCTGTGTGGTAATAGGCCCATATTTATTACAGTAAAGGCCTTTTATTTTTAAGCTTCCACTTGAGTACCTGGAAGTGGATTTTTTGTGACACACCCTACCCCCGGAAGGCATATTTTTTCCTCTTTAAATTAATGAATCTGGATGTCAAAAAAAGCAAAATATTCCAAAAAAGTTTTTATGCTTGGCTTGACAATGTGTCACAGAGGTAGACCATGAGTTGAGAGTTATCAGTGAAGGACAGTAGTGGGGGGGATAAGTTGCAGTGCACTCTTCAGTAAATCCATTCTGCACTGAACCGTCTTACACCTTCAGCTCAGCTGCTGTGCCATCACTATGCACCATCTGCTGCATTTTAAATGATGCTCTCAAGGCTTTTTGTGTCTGCTGTGTTCTTGTTTAGAGAGTCCGTGTGTCACACGGCCTTGAGCTAAATATGATAAGGCCAAAGAAGAGGCCTGTGAATATCTCAAAAGTGTTATCAGAACACAGGGAGCGGTGGCTGCTCCAGAAGTTAATCATAGCTGCTCGGATAATAAATTCAATTCAAGGGTGATAGCAAGATTAGCAGCAGGTTATATTTTAGTGTGCATGCTCTGGATTTTTGTTGTAAATTTGGTCCTACAGGGATTGTGTGTGTGTGTGTTTGTGTGGTTACGTGTGCAGTTTAGCCCTCAGAAAGGTCACATGTCTTGTGTCCTGCTGTTCTACCACTGCAGCAGCTCCTTCACTTTCATTTGTTTCAATTTGTGTTATGGTCAATTCTTGAAGCTAAGTTGAGTTATCAAACTGTGACTGTAATGCCCGAAAAGACAGAGGCATATTTGCTGTTACAAGCTTTTGGTTTTACTTTAAAACTATCATCAGGAGTACCAGGTCTGCTAGCTGATTGCTCAGCTGCATCAATTAGCCTGGGGATGTCACAGGCCTAAATTGTTGGAAAATAGAACATTAATACAGATCATCCAGTGCTCCTTAACATCAGGTAAACTACTTCAGTTCCTTCGAAGCTTTAAGAAAACTGTTCAGAAAAGGTTTATATCTGCTGATGGGAAATTCTTCTTTTAGAAATATGATGTACCAGTATTTGCTTTGATCAGTTATTTTGATGTTTTTGTATATTGGCCATAAATGATTATATTTTACTTGGCTGGACAAACAGCGAACAAAAACTCCAATAAAACCGTGTTCTGGAAAAAGATGTTGCTTTACTGATGGTCGTTTCTGTAAAATGAAACAAAAATAAATGAAATACAAATGACAATGTAAATAGTACCATGTGCGAAACGCTCATTAACGTAATGTTATAAACATGTAATAAACTACCTCTTAAATTTCCATGAATTTGAACCCTTTCTCTTCACAGGTAACATGGCAGGTGAGTATTGTAATCTAGCATAAATATCCAGCATGCTAAGTAACTCAGGTAAATATTAGCATATGAATTGTACAGTTATTCGCTTAGCATAGACCTCCATAGGAATACCCCTTTCAGTTTGCTAGTAAGCTGAAAAGTGAAGCAAATGACCAGAATATGTTGCCTACATTCATCTAACAGCTAAAATAACATTTTCCTTCCACAGAACAATTCTCTCATCTTTACTTAGATACATATCTACTCCAAGGCTTAAACGAAAGGAGAGAACTGTTTAGCATGCTCACTGTAGGTTGCTCTTTGTTCAATTGAAAACAAAATAGAGGACAGGAAATGAAACTTAAGAAAAATAAGCACTTCCTAAAATGTCCACTAGGGACCATTAATGCAAACTAAACAAGGATCAGTACAACAACTTTGATTGGATTCTTCTTCTTTTGGACAGAGATCTGTTAAGGTTTTCTTCCCCAGTTTTTCAAGTAAATGTTAGATAAATCCACATTTTACTTAAATCAATTTGGTTGTTACTGGAAGGTTTTTCTGAATACAGTTCTATCATGATCTATTCTATTGTCTTTTTTGGGAATCCATTCCATGACATTATGTTTTTAATGAGAAAACATGCTTGATTTAAATGATGGAGAACTACAGTCTACAATCCACGTATCAATATGTAATGGGGATGCCTACACTATAGGGTAGGTAGCACTCTCTCTTTCCCTATAGAGTGCTGCAGGAATGAGTCCTAAAACCCGGAAATGAGTTAGCATTTTTGCACTTCTGGTTCCCTCGTCTCGAAGTCAGTGGGTTTCTGAATGGGTTTTTGGTTAGATTCCTGAAATAAGGTCTGTGGTTAACACAAGCTTAAGAGATTTTCATGTTTTGTTCTGCAACATAAAATACGTCAGTAAATACCCCACTCGTGAATTTTGAAGATTCATCATGAGCTGTTGTTTGTCACAGAGCTTATTTTCTGCAATAATCCAAAATCCAATGGAAAAATCCCATTGGCTTTTTGTCAAGGGATCCAGGGTGATGCTGACTTCCAGGTTGGCCTACAAAAATACATCATCCCTGCAGCACTCTATGGGTGTATGGACCCAAAGCATTGTTTGCGGGCCTAGAATAAAGCAGTTGAGGGAAGATTGGTCGGCGTACAGGCAGGCACGCTGTAATTACGCCTCCAGTCATCTGCTTGTAGACGCACGGCAAACTTTGAGTGGGGATTATGATTTATTGGTCCTCACGACATTAAACATGCCGCTGGTCTGGGTGTAATCTAAATGAGTTAAAGGACTGTCTTCAAGTGCAATATTGACTCACTGTTTTTCCCCACTCTACACTAATCAATAGGGCCACAAAAAAATAAAAAAATAAAAAAAACTGCAAAAACAATTCAGCCTCTAAATCCTGCCGACAACGCCAATTAAACTGTGTAAAGGGCTGCTATAATTGCTAATTCCCAATCTGGTTCACCACATACACAGGTACGTGTCCTGAATAAACAAGACAGGAGGCCTATGGTTCAAAAGATTTATTCACAAGATTTTGCACATGATAGAGCCTAAAGCGACACAGTATCAATTTTAGAATGTGACACTGACACAATCACTTGGTATAAATAGCAAAGGTGCACCAAAAGAAATTAAAGGCAACTGATATATTTTAGGACCCAGCACACGCAGTGGAGAAAAAAATAAGATCCCACAGGGCAAAATACCACTGCACACGTTAAAAGTCACAAATTGTATACACGTACACACAAGAAATATTAAGCACATTAACACCGCAACCAACGTTATATTATGAGCAGGCAAGAGGGAGTCTCTTAATGTATATGGAGCCTAACTCTAACCTAATGCTACAGCTTAAGAATGGCACAATGCCCACCAACAATATTGCAACATGCCCAATTTAAATAAATAAATTAAAAAAACAAAGAAAAGAAAGAAAAACAATTTAAACACAAAAGGCCCGTTACTCTAACCATACCCCCAATATGGGAAAAAAACAGTGAGTCAATATTGCACTTGAAGACAATCCTTTAGCTCATTTAGATTACAACCAGACCAGTGGCATGCTTAATGTTGTGGCAACCAATAAATCATAATCCCCACTCAATCCCCCCTTTGCACTGTGCGTCTACAAGCAGATGACTAGAGGCGTAATTACAGCGTGCCTGCCTGTACGCCGACCAATCATCCCTCAACTGCTGTATTCTAGGCCCACAAACAAATGCTTGGGGCCCTTGCACTGAGTCTACACCCCACTGCACTTCCTTGTTCTGTGGACTGGTAGTAGAGAGAGAGAGTGCTAGCTACCCTATAGTGTCCCTATATAATTTTCCTTCACGTCCCAGCGGCCTAAAGGCATCCTCATTATAAATACATCAATACATATTGATGGGTGTATATGTATGTATATGTGTATGTATATATATATCCCTGTAAACCCAGCAATAAACCTTGTTTCTGTGTCCTGCATTTGGGTCCACCTTGTTGATTGTGCAACAATCCCTGCATGTGTGAAGGTGTGCGTCTGTGTGTGTTTGAGAGAGAGAAGATGTATAGAAGATTAGTTAATGGCATGATAATGTAATTAAATGTCCATGCAGAATGTTTTTGATAAAATCCCCTCCTGTATCATCCCTTCAGACACTGAAATATTTTACCGTCTTTCTCAAACCATCATATCTTAAAATTCATTTTCCTCCTCTGTTTATGCACATTTTAAAGATGAATGTGTTTTGTTTGCATTTGGATTAAGGCTTAAGCCTTTTATTAGTGTGAGGCACTAACCCATGGAAAAATCCTTTTAATATATATATAAAAAAATCAATTACCATAAAACCCTCAGCTGAAAGTTAAACCACTCCAATTACCTCCTGGTAGAAATGGGAGAACGTTAATGCATTTAGCGCACATCAAAGGCATTTTTTCTCTTCTTCCCTCCTGAATCTCTTCCTCTATTCAATGATTTGGTGCCTTACTTTGGAGTCCACTCTGTATTCTACATCTCAGGCATTCATTTCACCACTATCCTCCACAGCTTTTCCAAAAACAGAGATTAATGGAGGCTTGATCATTTCGTACATTGATTTAATTCAACCCCAGGTTTCTGTTCAGCACTGTAGCCAGGCTGACAGAGAGTCACAGCTCTGTTGAGCCATGTATTCCTATAGACCTCAGTAGTAATGACTTCATGAGCTTCTTTAAAGATAAAATTCTAACTATTAGAGAAAAAAATTCAGCACCTCCTGCCCTCAGTTGGTACTGACTTATCTTCAAACACAGGAACCTTAGAAACAACTGTAAAACCTGTACATTTAGACTGCTTTTCTCCCATCAACCGTAATCAACTAACTTCCATGATTTCCTCATCTAAGCCATCAACGTGTCTTTTAGACCCCGTCCCAACTAGGCTGCTTAAAGAAATTTTACCCTTAGTTAGCACTTATGTACTAGATATGATCAATCTGTCTTATTTAAAGGCTATGTGCCACAGTCCTTTAAAGTAGCTGTAATTAAGCCTCTTCTTAAAAAGCCCACTCTTGATCCAGGGATTTTGTCAAATTATAGACCTATATCTAACCCTCCTTTTCTCTCTAAGGTCCTTGAGAAAGCAGTCGCCAATCAGTTGTGTGACTTTCTACACAACAACAAGCTGTTTGAGGATTTTCAGTCAGGATTTAGAGTGCATCATAGCACAGAGACAGCACTGGTGAAAGTTACAAATGACCTTCTAATTGCATCAGACAAAGGACTTGTCTCTGTACTTGTCTTACTAGATCTTAGTGCTGCATTCGATACCATTGACCATCACATTCTATTACAGAGACTAGAACATTTTATTGGCATTAAAGGTACTGCACTAAGCTGGTTTAAATCCTATTTATCAGATCGATATCAGTTTGTACACGTTAATGATGAATCCTCTATGCACGCCAAAGTTAGTCACGGAGTTCCACAAGGTTCTGTGCTTGGACCAATTCTATTTACCTTGTATATGCTTCCTTTAGGCAATATTATTAGGAAGCACTCCATAAATTTTCATTGTTATGCAGATGATACCCAATTATATTTATCGATCAAGCCAGATGAAACCAATCAATTAGCTAAACT
Organism: Macquaria australasica; assembly: GCA_005408345.1. Taxonomy (NCBI): domain Eukaryota; kingdom Metazoa; phylum Chordata; class Actinopteri; order Centrarchiformes; family Percichthyidae; genus Macquaria; species Macquaria australasica. The sequence goes on along the minus strand of SEMN01000798.1, from coordinate 14,046 downwards.
TCAAGCATGCCTTAAGGACATAAAAACCTGGATGACCTGCAATTTTCTGATGTTAAACTCAGACAAAACCGAAGTTATTGTACTTGGCCCCGAACACCTTCGAAACACATTATCTAAAGATATAGTTTCTCTAGATGGCATTGCCCTGGCCTCCAGCGAAACCGTAAGGAATCTTGGAGTTATCTTTGATCAGGATATGTCCTTTAACTCCCAAATAAAACAAACTTCAAGAACTGCCTTTTTTCATTTACGTAACATTGCAAAAATCAGGCACATCCTATCTCAAAAAGATGCAGAAAAACTAGTCCATGCATTTGTTACGTCTAGGCTGGACTATTGCAACTCTCTATTATCAGGCTGCCCCAATAAATCCCTTAAGACTCTCCAGCTGATTCAGAATGCTGCGGCACGTTTACTGACAAGAACCAGAAAAAGAGAACATATTTCTCCAATATTAGCTTCTCTACACTGGCTCCCTGTAAAATCCAGAATAGAATTTAAAATCCTTCTCCTCACCTTCAAAGCCCTAAATGGTCAGGCACCATCATATCTTAAAGAGCTCATAGTACCCTATTACCCCACTAGAGCACTGCGCTCCCAGAATGCAGGGTTCCTTGTGGTTCCTAGAGTCTCTAAAAGTAGAATGGGAGCCAGAGCCTTCAGCTATCAAGCTCCTCTCCTGTGGAACCAGATCCCAGTTTGTGTACGGGAGGCGGACAACCTCCTCACATTTAAGAGTAGGCTTAAGACTTTCCTCTTTGATAAAGCTTATAGTAGGGCTGACTCAGGTGACCCCTGAGCCCCCCCTTAGTTATGCTGCTATAGGCCTAGACTGCCGGGGGACTTCCTATGATGCACTGAGCTCCTCCTTCTCTCCTCCTCTTCCTCTCCATCTGTACGCCCTCATATCCCATCAATGCTTGTTATTAATTCAACTTCTTCCCGTAGTTGTGTGCTTTCTCTCTCTCTCTCTCTCCCCTTCTGTTGCTTTCTGCAGGTGTTTCTGCCTCTGGAGCTGTGGAGTCTGGGTCTGTGGTTGCTGCCGCCTGCTGCCCCCGTGCTCCTGCTCTGCACCCGCTGATGCTATTGCTGTTGTTGCTGTTATTAGTATTGCTATTATAATGTTGCTCTTAGTGTTGTTGTTTCTGTTGGTGTTAACATCAATGCCATTACCATATCTATGCTGTATTGAGCTGCTGTATGTTCTCTTTCCTCCTGCTCTCTCTCTCCCGCTCCCCCCTTCCCCCTTCAACCCAACCGGTCGAGGCAGATGACCGCCCACCTTGAGCCTGGTTCTGCTCGAGGTTTCTACCTGTTAAAAGGGAGTTTTTCCTTGCCACTGTCGCATAGTGCTTGCTCATGGTGGGAACTGTTGGGTCTCTGTAAATATAAAGAGTCGGTCTAGACCTGCTCTATTCGAAAAAGTGCCCTGAGATAACTTTGTTATGATATGGCGCTATATAAATAAAACTGAATTGAATTGAATTGAATTTAATGATCTCGCTGTTAATAGCAGGAGCTGCTTTTATGATCAGCAGGAATTCTATTAGAACATTTAGATCTACTATGGAAGAAATCTAATGTTCATCATTTAACATCTATAAAATATAGACATTAGTATGCACCCTCTGTAACAATTTTCCATTTTTAATATCTTATGTGTCCATAAGCACATAGTGTCAGTGAAGATAAGCTTTGAAGGTTGGGTTAAATAATTACTAGAAAACCTATATTTGGAAAAGATGAAATCTGCAACCACCACAGATTAGTGTGATAGTCGAAAATACCTGTCAATCAAGCAAGAATGCCACAAATCCATTGATACTCCTCTTTATCAGTTATTCTGTTCAAACTAGAAGACATTACCACCTTAAGTTGTTGTAATAACTGCAACCCCTGGGTAAACCCCCAGAGCTAAAATGTGCATCGCAGTAGAAATCCTACAGTTGCTGCCTCAAATTCTCAAAATTAATTTATAACAAAGCTACGTTCAGACTGCTGGCAAAAGTGGCCCATCCATACAGTGTGAACAGCAAAAATCACATGGAATCTAATCTGTTCAATTCTGATTTGGGCCGCTTTCATATGTGGTCCTAAATCAGATAGAGGTCTGAGGTCTTTTTTGCAATGCGACCTCAGTCTGAACAGTCATATTCATGCGACTTTTACGTCACTCTAGGTAACAATTCTGTACTGGCTGGAGTCCTGTTGCTACCCGTGAGATGGCTCACTCGTTAGCTACTTCCATCATCAGCTTCAGAAAAAAAAACAGTATGTTTAATTCAGAATGTTATTGATTAAGACTTTTTAAAGTCTTCTGGATGCATTCTGATGAGGTATCTGATATGAGTATATATGGTGACTTATACAGTACGTACATCACATCTATAAACATATATGTGCGAGACATACATAAACATATACACTATATATGTAGTTTACATATTTTGTCATATATCAGCTTGATGTATGGGATTGTTCTCTATGGAGAAATATATCATATACCTGATCAAACTGGATCCAGGAGACGTTAAAACTTGTTATGCAAACAAACAGACAAGTTGGACTCAAGTCCAAATCTCCATCCATCCATCCATTTTCTTCCGCTTATCTGGGGCCGGGTCGCGGTGGCAGCAGGTTAAGCAGGGTTGTCCAGACGTCCCTCTCCCCGGCAACGCTTTCCAGCTCCTCCTGGGGGACCCCAAGGCGTTCCCAGGCCAGATGAGATATATAATCCCTCCAGCGTGTTCTGGGTCTGCCCCGGGGCCTCCTACCAGTTGGACGTGCCCGGAAAACCTCTAAAGGGAGGCGTCCAGGAGGCATCCTAATCAGATGCCCGAACCACTTCAACTGGCTCCTTTCGATGCGAAGGAGCAGCGACTCTACTACGAGCTCCCTCCGGATGTCCGAGCTCCTTTCCCTATCTCTAAGGGTGAGCCCAGCCACCCTGCGGAGGAAACTCATTTCGGCCGCTTGTATCCGCGATCTTATTCTTTCGGTCACTACCCAAAGCTCATGACCATAGGTGAGGGTTGGAACGTAGATCGACTGGTAAATCGAGAGCTGAGCCGGAAGGCAAAGCTCTCGACGGTCCGGTACAACGCCCGCATTTCTGCTGATGCTGCACCGATCCGCCTGTCCATCTCACGCTCCATCTTACCATCACTCGTGAACAAGACCCATCTCGGGGTTGAACTCCCCCGTCTGGGGCAGTAACTCACCTCCAACCCAAAGGGGGCAGTCCACCGTTTTCCGGCTGAGAACCATGGCCTCGGAGGTGCTGACTCTCATCCCAGCCGCTTCACACTCGGCTGCAAACTGCCCCAGTGCATGCTGAAGGTCACAGCCCAATGAAGCCAACAGAACCACATCATCTGCAAAGAGCAGAGATGCTATTCTGAGGCCACCAAACCGGACACTCTCCTCCCCCCAGTTGACAGCTCTGCCCCTCTCTTCACCCGAGTGTCCAAGACATACGGCCGCAGATCTGACGATACGACCACAAAGTCGATCATCGACCTGCGGCCTAAGGTGTTCTGGTACCAAGTACACTTATGAACCACCCTATGCTCAAACATGGTGTTTGTTATGGCCAGTCCATGGCTAGCACAGAAGTCCAACAACAAAGCACCACTCGGGTTCAGATCGGGGAGGCCATTCCTCCCAATCACCCCCCTCCAGGTTTCACCATCATTGCCCACATGGGCGTTGAAGTCTCCCAGCAGAACTATGGAGTCTCCAGGTGGTATCCCTTCCAGGACGCCACCCAGGAACTCCAAGAAGGCCGGGTACTCTGAACTGCTGTTTGGTGCATAAGCACAAACAACAGTCAGAGCCTTCCTCTCAGCAACTTTCAGTCGCATCGAGGCGACCCTCTCGTTCCCCGGGTAAAACTCCAACACAGCGGCGCTCAGCCGGGGACTCGTGAGTATCCCCACACCCGCCCGGCGCCTTTCATCCTGGGCAACTCCGGAAAAGAAGAGAGTCCAGCCCCTCTCCAGGAGTTTGGTTCCAGATCCTGAGCTACGCGTAGAGGTGAGCCCAACTATGTCTAGCTGGTACCGCGCCACCTCCCGCACCAGCTCCGGCTCTTTCCCCGCCAGAGAGCTGACATTCCACGTCCCTAAAACCAGTCTGCGACGCCGAAGTCTGGCTGGCTCCAGGGGGGGGCCCCGGTATCCCTCCTCCGGGCGAGGTGCTCCAGCTCTGCTTGGTCCGATTCATCGTGGGTTTGTGAATCGCTCTTAGTCTGTCCCCTGCCCTGGGACCAATTTGCCTTGGGAGACCCTACCAGGGGCCAGTGCCCCGGACAACACGGCTCCCAGGGTCACAGGGGCACACAAACCCCTCCACCACGTTAAGGTGGCGATTCATGGAGGGGTCCAAATCTAACATGTTAAATCTACAGCTCTGGGTTTTCCTTGTCCTTTCAACAGTCAGATACAGCGGTCTCCGACTTGTTAAAAACACAGAAATCCAGTGAGGGTTACAGGGAAACCATGACCAAAGGTGGCTGAGTAAAAACTTGGTTGATCTCAACAAAGAGATTATAGTGCTGAAATGGTGAGACACAAACAGGTACAAAAACACATTCATTCATTCTCTTGAGGAGAGGAAACATGGTCATCCTGGTGGCTGAGTTGGACAGGAAACTATGATGCAATACTGCCGTCTGTCCCAGGATCCATCCATCTCTCCCCCATTCCTTATGCTTCTCTGCTCTGTGACAAACAAAATAAGTAAGACGAAAGATGCTATTTTTGCATATTCTTATCAAGAGGATTGAAGTGTGTGTGTCCCTCTGTCTCCAGCCGATGACTCATGGCTCTAATAGCAGACTGTGAGGCAGCAGAAATACAAAAAACCTTCATAAACAAGGACATCCTTCAACTACACTTTGTACATGTTTCTATTACACTTGTAGTTTTTCTAGTTTTTTTAATTTAGTTTCAATTTTTAAAAGCCTAGACAGATATCTGTCAGATCAAATTAACAACATGAACCTAGGCTGAGATTAGCTAAGCTAAACTGATGTAAATTGAGCTCAGTTTGAAAGAATGCAGAATTAAATAAAAATGTGTGAGTCTGACTAACTGCCTGCTCACACCAGCATTTAAAACGGCAGTATTGCACAAGCTTGCTAACTGACAGTTAGCTAACTAGCTAGGAGAGCTAGTGATTGTGACTGACTGGGGCTAGAATGTTCCCGGCTGGCTAGCATGTTAGCAGTTCGCCATCCATTAGGACACTGGGAGTAAGTGACTTGAGTGGCTTGAGAGCATTGGTCTAGCTCACTGTGAAGGAGCTGAACACAATAAGATGCATTCAATTAATTATCAGTATTGGAGAACAGCACTCAAGCAGGAAAATGATGCATTGGAGGTAAAACCCTAAGACTCACACAATGCAAAGTGCACATTAATTGAATCACTTTTCTGGATTAAAAACACTAATGATCCAAAATATGAGAGACAATACATTATAATGCCACTCTCCTGTTTTAATGCAGACAAGCTTAGCTGGTGGCAGCCACAGCAGAATGGCTGCAGGACCATGAATACAGTTATTAAATCTGACTTCAGTCTGCTTATGCAGAAGCTAATGAAAGTTCACATAACTCATGTGTTCATCACTGTACTGCGCTGATTTGCCTCTTTTTTCACACTTGCAGAGGAGGACACACAGCTATATTCATCTCTGAGTGCCTGTGTTTGTGTGTATCTGTGTTAGAGATCATAATCATTTGTGGAGTGTTCACTGTTCATTAGAGGGAAGTGGAGGAGAGATGCCCTCTGCACATTTGGAAATGAGAAGGGGTCTCTCTCTTTGGTTCAGAGATTTCAACCATGGAAGTGATGCTGAATGAACATGACCACACACACACACACATACACACACAGTGACATAAACATACATACATATGTGCATTTACAGACATTAATGTAGAGGCACACAGTCATATCCACACACTGATACACATGCACAGATATGAATGAATATATGAGAATATTTTTCACAAGTGATTCGATGCATAAATACCAATGCAGATGACTTTGTAACTCAAGTACACAAACACACACACACACACACACACACACAGCTGATAACAGGAACAGAGAGGGACAGGAAACTGAGTACAAATTATTTTCATCAAGCATGACACATCCATTTGACATCTCACCATGAAAGAAAGTGCTTAAGCAATCACAGTTTTGGCTGGCCATCATCAGAGCTGCTAATACATTTTCTATGGAGCTCAAAGGCGCATCCCCACACCCTACAGTATCTGTCCTCATTTCAAAGACGACTGAAAAACATGGAGAGATTGAGGGGGGGAGACAGAGGGGAAGGTGGGGGGAGGAGACGGCAGATAGGGGGAAGAAATGGATGACAGAGAGAGAGAGAATTAAAGACAGAAACCATATCCTGACTCATTTCTTTTCATTTGTAGATATCTAGTATTTTCCAAAAATGTGCCTTATGCAATATTTTGAATGTCTCCTGGCCTTAATTGAGATTCAGTTAAGTAAAATTCTGGTGCTAAATACTGATGGAAGAAATTCTCCTCAGCACCTAAAAGTGATTAAATTAAACGTGAGTATAATGCAAAACCGTCTCCAAAACAGCCACAAATGAGCCCTTCATTTAGAGACACACCAACTACAGTAAGATGAAACCTGTGCCCCAACAGCCACCTAAAATTTTAAATCCGTGCAGTTCACTCACTGATTACATGATTTCTTAAACAAGTCATGCTGGCTCTGTGAGGCTGTACTTAAAAATGCAGCTGGAGACTGTTTCAGACCAAGTTCTACCTCTTCTCCTCTCGCATGCTCACCTGGAGCCTGGTGCCAGACACAAGGGACCTGTTCATCACTAACAGTAAACAAGAACAGGTAGAAGAGAAAAAGAAAAGAAAATGTGACAATTGCAGCACAATTCGTTAAAAAGAAGATCAGTCTTTAGGTATCATATGATACAATATGATTCTCTTCTTAGAACTTAATTTTTGAAACCAGGCTCTGGACCACAGCAGCATCAGGCTGTGGATCAGTATGACAGATGGAGGGTGAATGGCAGTGGGTGGACAGCAGCAAAGCAATAGTAGCCTAATGGATTTTTGGCTGCTTGGAGGCAGGGGAAGAGGTGACAAGACAACATTGGCGTATTAGCAACACTCACATTCATTTAGACTAATTTTTCCGGCAATCAGACAAATTTAAGTCTAATATTCGCTCTTCGGTAAATGTTCACCAGCTCACTAACTTTCTCTGTCTGCCATTTGGTTTGGGCGCAATGATAGATTAATTTAAAATGCGAAGGAATTTCGCATTTTGGGAATTTATGAATGATAGCAGCATCATCTTTATCAGCACTGCAATCTTCAAGAAGACCTTCATGATAGGAGCCCACTGCCAGCATAAAAAAAAGACATCATGCACAGTGCATTGCTAACTTTTAACAAGAGTTATAGACCCTTTTACAGCTGACGCCATCAAAAATATGCGCACTTATTTTGGCAACGAAAGTGGCGTTTTGCCCCTACCACCCAGACAAGTTAGCAAGTTTTAAACATTGAATCAAAAGTGTTACCAGCATCAAAATGTCTGGCTGTTGCCTGTTCGGTTGTCAGAATCGATATTCCAACAGCGGACTCAAGTTCTTCAGAATTCCAACAGGATCACGACCGTTTCAGAGCAACCGGCGGCGTCTATGGCTGCAAGCTATTAAACATGTTGACTACAACTGGACTGAGGACACGATCAAAAATGCTGTAATGTTTGTATAGTACTCATTTTATATCCAATATATATGTTTTAATGTTATGACCAGGGCTTGAAATTAACACTTGCTCTCAGCCAAGTTTTGCCTGTGGCGAAGAAGTCTGTAAATTCTTGACATTTTAGCATGTATCCAACCTAAGCTCAATCAGGTTCTGACTGCAAATAAATAACATTGCCACTGTGTGTAATTCATGAAAAAGTTAGTTTCATGCCCTGGTTATGACTAAGTTACAGGGGCAAGACACAGGATTTCTGATATGGGGAGGAAAGTAATAAATGAAAGGGGAGAAAATGATGGTAAAACAGAAGCAGAATTCACGTTTGCATAACAGCTATATCATCATGCTCTGAACTATGCTAGCTAGCAAGTCAACAACACAAAATACTACTTACTCTGCCATGCAGGTACAATTCGCTGTTAGGACGTTGTTTTCTGCTTTGTTAATTATAACCCAAGCCTCATACATAGTAGTCTTGTGTCCATGTCTTTGACTGGGGAGTATTTCTGATTTCAAGACATGGTATTTGACGTTCTGTAAATGACCACAGATAACGTAGTGGTAAGCATCTAGTGACTTGTATGCTCGTAGTTTCTCGCTGGTGAACATGCTAGGTTTCTCCAACAAATATGTGTATATATCTGGCTACTGAATATTGGGCCACTTGCTAACGTCTTCTACCCACACAGTAACAGCACACAGATCTGGAAGTCGGTCACCATTTGTCAAAGTCAGTTTGTTGACAAGCTATTGCCGTCTGCCATACTTCCGTTGCCAAACTGAGCATGCATGCTTACGTACGTCATCATTGTTTACAAACTGTAAAAGGGTCTATTAGAGCCCTGCTAGCAATCAGTAGACGCTGCAATGTTCATTACACCCTACATTACAAAAATGGAACATACACATATAATTACTGATTTTGCTATATTTGTAGAATCTTACTGGGAATGTTGCTAAAAATGGAAAGCTGGTTCTGAAGTAAAACTACAGGAGTGGGGGTCATGGGGTCATTCAAATTGAAAGCAAAGCCTGAATGTGCTAAATTACTCACTTTGATGGTAATTAGGTTGTAAGTTTCTACACTTGCTGAGTTTCATCAGGGTATTTTAGTTACCCAACTAATTCTCTTTCAGTTTGTCACTACAAGCGTTGCCTTTCACATTACACATAAGCCATTTGATCCATTGTTTATGTGAAAATATTGATTAGTGCAGCTTTGAATCTAAAAGAGAGAGGCAGAGAGAGAAGAAAGACAAAGCTGTAGTCTCACTTCATTCTTTCTTTTTCTTCTCTTCAGCTGTCTGTCTCCCTCTCCCTCTTTTTCTTCCTTTCATTTCTTAACACACATCGACCATTTTCTTCTAAGAAACAAATGGTTTTCAAATTGAGTCAGACGGTGGTACAGTTTAATTTGCTCAGCCAGCTGTCGTCCCAGTCTGAGAGATATGTGACCCCAATGTACGTCACAGTGTTTTGTAGTAATAACGCCAGAGCCTAGCCAAGCATAAGTTATCCAATAATGACCTCTCATGGGTGATCATCCACCTCACTGGCCCAGAAAAAGTCACCCAGTGCACGCCTGCATTTACAGTACTTTGTATGTCTTCACGCCCACTCAAGGTCAGAAAGTGCAACTCATGTGGGTGATTCACTGAAAAGGAACATCATGTACAATGTGCAATTTCAGAGCTGATCAGAAGCTTTAATGATTCAGAATAAATGGATGACAGGCGTGAGAAATAAATGAGGGGGATTCAGAATTGAGGAGTTACTACTTACAACTACTGAATACCCAGAAAAATTTCTCTATAACACATTGAATTACAAATAAGGTGATCTTACTTATCTAGGACATACGAGACTTCAAATAAACCCATCAAGAGATAAAGTTTGCTACAATCAACAAGTATGATAGACAAGCAGGGGGAAGGGAAATAGGAGTTGAAGACAAAGGATGGAAGGAAGATATGTGATTATGAAGGAGAAGAGGAAGTGAAAGGATTAACGTATACCAATTACTACTAGATTGCTTCATTTGCACATGAAACGATGTGTATTTTGTACTGATGAGTGTCTTCTGATTGAACTCTATCAGGCAGTTCTGGTTGTATTAAGTGATGTTTGCTGATATAGTATATGTTTTGCTTCATCACATATGATTTATAGTGTGTTTCTATTGGAATTGGAATGTTTTACATAGGTACAGTAAGAGTACCATAATAGGACTGTTATGGTGACAATATACAGTATACACTTATATTGTAAACACCAAAGACGTTTGTGTTGCGAATAATACTGTGAATTTGAGTTAACATGCAAGGCTGGTAGGCTTGGCTAATAAAAGTGTTACTGGTTTACATTAATGGTCATTTGGAGTCAGTAAAGCCCTTAAAATGTTTGGTTAAGATTGTCAAACCAAGCAGTTTGTGTAGTATTATTTTATAGTATTTTATTGTGACCAGCAAACAGTGTTATGTGTGTTTAGATTGTGTAAAAGTTAAGAACATTCGAAAAAGATAGCAGAGCTGATGGACGCTGAGTTAACACCAAACAATGATATGAACAATGTTGCTGACTATTGTCATAAATGTGTTTTGCACAGGCAACCCTTGTAATTAAATGTGTAACAATCTGGACCCAGTGTTTCATTCTGACTCTATAACATTATCAACAACCACTGACTTTGCCTCACTGTCAAAATTCAAGTCAAGGTTACCATTCGGCTCAAAGAGCTATTTCACTGCGTAACCTCCCTTTCTTAGTTTGTGATAATGTTAGAAACGATCAGCTGCAGGGTCATTGTGTGGTGTTTTAATAGAAGTGAGAATAATAATGAAGTATGAGTCACAGGGTTTTGTTTTGCGAGTGCGTCATTGCTGTTTTTAAAGGGAGACCCCCCGAGGTAGGAGCCTCGGGAATCATAAGGATTCTAAGATATGAAAGGGAACCTATCCCTAAACATAGAAATGATTCTATGAGGTCAGTTATGTGAACATGGAAAGTCTCTCTCATAGGTGGAAATAAAAGAGCTGCTGCTTTCTTGATACTTTTAGCATAAAATAAATCCTTACACTGCTCTGCTGACATGAAAAATTGCCCACTTAAAATATCCATTTAGATCAAAGGGTGCTGAAGTTTCCAGTTGTCCAGAGGCGCATGAGTGCTAATGCCCAAGAGAACAACATGCCCTGAGTCAGATTTCTTTATCTGGTCAGGGGATGCAGACTACCAATGGTAATTTAAAAGCTTGACTCTCTAGTATCATCTTTATCAGCACTGCAACCTTCAAGAAGACCTTCATGATAGGAGCCCACTGCCAGCATAAAATAAACACATCATAGGCAGTGCATTACTAGCTTTTAACAATACTTATTAGAGCCCTGCTAGCAACCAGTAGAGACTGCAATGTTCATTACACCTTACATTACAAAAGTGTTGGATATAATTACTGATTTTGCAGGAATGTTGCTAAAAATGGAAACTAGAGGAGTGGGGGTCATTCAAATTGAAAGGAAAGCCTGAATGTGCTCAATTACTCACTTTGATGGCAATCTGCTTATTATGTAGTAAGATGTATTACACTGACTAAGTTTCAGCTGGGCATTTTAATTACCCAGCTGACATGCACCGAGCTGTCACTCAAAAACTCATTAGCCAATGGGGACGGACCCCTGAAAAAAAAAACAATTGCCCACATGAGAGGTTTTTGTCAGAACTGCAAACAAAAAGTCACACAGTGTAGCCGCAAAGCCCACAGTGAGGGCAAAAGTCTGATCAGTGAGAAAGAAGCAGAGGGAAACAAAAGGACGTATTATCAAAAAAGTATAAGACCGATAGTTTACACGATTACACAAATAATTTGTTTGCTTCAGTGAAATTTATTCTCTCATATTCTAATTTTTGTTATTTCATTAGTTTTGTTAGATTTTTTTTTTACACAAATCTAATTCCATACATCCACTGCAGAGCATAAATCATCCACATCCATAAGATGTTAGATCCATTAGTTTTCTGTAGATTTTGAGATCTTGCTCTTGTTCATCTGTTGGATGGACAGATGAATGAACAAACCAACATCACCACCCATTACCCAAAAGATTGTATATTCACAGGAGTTGTCAAAACCTACAATAGGCATTAAAGAACACAGCCTCCTCAGAACATCTGCATCACTGAAAGGCAACTAGAACTCTGTCTGGTCTTTCAAATTAGGCCTAAGATTGCACGTGTGTAACTGTATTCTTGTGTCGTGCATGCTCACACATTAGTTCTTTGCAGCTGCACTTTTTCTTTTTTAGCTACATCTTGTTATTGTTCCACTACATTAGGCAGCTTGTAGTCCTGCTCTCAGCCTCTGTCTCATGTTTTTTTCCATGTGCCTTTCAGGCTGTTTGGGCAGTAGCAGCATTTAGCAGCTGCCTGCATCCTTTGACAGCAATGATTAGTTAGCACAACAGAACATTGAGCCCAGGTCTCCTGTTTGGTTTCTGAAATGATTCCTGTTCGCTCTTATATTCTGCTTACTGCAATATGAATCTGACAGTGAGCAAATTGACTGCCTGTGTGTGTGTGTGTGTGTGTGTGCGCCTGAAGAGTTGCTCTGTCAGATTAGTTTTAGTTTTCTGTAGATTTTGAGATCTTGCTCTTGTTCATCTGTTGGATGGACAGATGAATGAACAAACCAACATCACCACCCATTACCCAAAAGATTGTATATTCACAGGAGTTGTCAAAACCTACAATAGGCATTAAAGAACACAGCCTCCTCAGAACATCTGCATCACTGAAAGGCAACTAGAACTCTGTCTGGTCTTTCAAATTAGGCCTAAGATTGATTAATAAATTCAAGAGAAGAATAGTGTGTGAAATTTCTCCAACTTGGACTTAAGGTAACAGCCATCCTTTGAAAAAAGCAATCTATTATTTGTGAGCAGATGTCATTTTGTCACACAGGGGACGTCTCATTTTGCATTGAGAGAATTGATTGTCAAAGGAGTTTTAATAGACGGGGTGGACCCTGACTTCCCCTCTCAGAATAAATGAGCTGAGAATGAAAGCAGGAATGCAGACCAAGATCTTTAAAGAGGTCCCTCTTAGTTTCACTCCAGCTTCATTTAGCATTGTCCTTCAGACATGCAACATTCATCAGTGACTTTGAAGTATTTCACCTCCTGTTGTAATAGTTCTCACACTGTGCAACACCGTGTGACACACAAACTGAAAAGTAGTGGGTTGTCAAGGGAAGGATTCAAATGCAAATTTTGATCATTTCATTACTGTCTAAGAGATGGATGATGAATGCATGCAGAGGAAGGGGTGTTCCCCAGCTCATGAATCATACTCCTAATATCCCTCTTTCTATCTGTATATTTGTCCGTCTGTCTGCACCTCCTCACCATCTCTGTGCTCATGTTTTGGATTCATGAGCTGATCCGTGCCCTTGGTATGTCCTCCTACAATATGTGCTATCTTCACACCTTGTGTAAGTCTTTCATCAGAATGAATAGTTAAATCAGCAGATGGAACAATATGGAAGATACAAGAGGAGATATATCCAGGCTAGTCATGCAGAGAATTGAAATGAAACTGTGGTGAGATAAACAAAGAGACAACTACCAAAACTAGCTCCTCTCTGGGCCAGTGGATTGCACCACTATGTCATTTTTATATGAAAACCTAGCTCACTGTTCTCACTTCTGACATGAATCTTAAACAGGAGCAAACATAATATTTTAGACAATAATGATATCTTGTATATCCAGGGGAATAATTCACATTGTAATGTTAACACCATTAAAAGGAAGCTTTCATCCAAGTCAAAATCAAGGCAAAATTATCATGTGTTACATCATACTATTCAGAGGACAAAGATCAAAAAATCCAATGTTACACAATTAAGAACTATTTAAATCAGAAGAGACTAAATGGCAGAGATACTTAAAGAATTAAAAAATGATTTTATTGACATTGTGCACAATGGGAAGGTTGAAGAAAGTGAAGAGTGTTTGGCGATTAGACCCCATCATGACATCATATTTTAAAGGGGGTAGTGATGCTGTGAGCTGTACAAGAATACCCCACCCCCCACCCACCCACCAGAATTCATTGCGTGACCTTCTTGATGACACAATAACATCATCAGCATCATAAAAAGTAATATAAATAACATAACAGTGTGTATAACAAAAAACTTTTGTGCATTCCCCATCGTATGGTTTTATGAAGTTAGATTTGTCTGTTTATTTTCAGATTAAATGTCT